>CAKNXH010063975.1:40480-60869 GCA_932178445.1 Andricus quercusramuli | reverse complement strand
AACCACCCTTATAGTATGCACAAATAAAACGTTAAAAGTAAAAAGTTCGATTTCGATATTCTAAAATATAAAAACGTCAAAAATCCTATTTTGCTATCCCGCGAATTATAGGGTAGGTGAGAATGTTCTGCAAGGCCCCTAAAAACCACCCTTATGACATGTAGACCTAAAATGTTGAAAAAGACAAGTTTGATTGTCGATATTTGAAAATATAAAAACCTCAAAAAACCTACTTTTCTATCCTGCGAATGATAGGGTCGGTGAGAATGTTCGTCAAGATCCCTAAAAACCACCCTTATGGCAGGTGGTTTTTAGGGGTCTTGCCGAACATTCTCATCTGGTGTATATTTCGTGGGATAAAAACAGAAGATTTTTGACGTTTTTATATTTTCAAATATCGACAATCAAACTTGTCATTTTGAACATTGTAGGTCTACATGTAATAAGGATGGTTTTTCGGGATCTTGCCGAACATTCTCACCTACCATATAATTCGCGGGGTGAAAAAATAGGATTTTTTACGTTTTTATATTTTGAAATATCGACAATCAAACTTGTCATTTTTAACAATTTAGGTCTGCATGCCATAAGGGTAGGGTTTAGGGGTATTGCCGAACATTCTCACCTACCCTATAATTAGCGGGATGAAAAAATATGAGGTTTCGGAAGCTGGAATTATAACATTGTCATACAGATATGGGCACTATGCCATAATTTAGTGCCAATTTATGCTGGCGAAAAAAAATTTTGTTTAATTTTTGCGACATAAATTAGCACTAAATAAGCTCTAAATTCCTGCACAAAGAAGAATGTGACATCACTTATAGTTTCCGAGTTTCACATACCAGAGTCACCTGAAGCCAGCACTACTACATGTTTTTGGTCCAGATATCCGGACACAAAATTTAATTCTCGTGTCATAAATTAGCACTAAATAAGCAATAAATTGCTGCACAAAGAAGAATTTGATATCACTTATACTTTCCGAGCCATACATTTTCTTGCACTTTATCAATACTTTTGGCTATGGGGTAGTTTTCCAGTGTTAAGTGATGGTTTGGGATAATTGATTTTGGTGGCGTTGTAGAGCCCAAAATGAGCCCTTAATTCTGATGTACTCACTTTTATGATTGGTGCACATTTACTTTTCTGGGTAGTTTTTCTGTGATAGGGGTTGTTTTTGAGAAATTGCGCCAAGGGTCATGCAAGAACCCTAAATGAGCCCTCAATTCCTGTAACAGAAAAAAGTTTATATGACAAATATTTCTACCATGGTACTGCTGGCTTTACGTAAATCTGGCAGTGCCATGCATTAAAAAAAAATGCAGAGCCCAAAATTTGGCTTTTGTGTATTAAATGAGCCCTTAGTTCTGGCATAGGGCATACACTGTTTGGGCACAGTCCGAGAAAATCAAAAACTGCTGATATACTTCATTCTCAGTTTAATAATTCTTTTCCTGGGTGGTTTTTGGAAAAGTGTTTGATGTTTTCGGACAGCTAGAAAATATTCCAAACCGATGCAACACTTTTTTGTGCACTTTATCAGTACTTTTGGGTAAGGGGTTAGTTTTCCAATGTTAAGTGATGGTTTTGGTAATTTTATTCTTTGAGGCGTTGGGGAGCCCAAAATGAGCCCTCAATTCTGATGCACTCACTTTTATGATTAGTGCATATTTAGTACACTTTATTAGCGTTTTTGGGTAAGGGGTAGTTTTCCAATTCTAAGAGATGGTCTTGGAAAATTGATTTTGAGGGCATTGGAGAGCCTAAAATGAGCCCTCAATTCTGACATACTCACTTGTATAATTAGTGCCTATTTATTTTTTAGGGTAGGTTTTCTATGATAGGGGTTGTTTTTGAAAAATTGTGTTGGGGCCATGCAAGAGCCCTAAATGAGCCCTCGTAAACAACAAGAGAGAGAGAGAGCGCGAGAGAGACGGTGGAGGAAGAGATTGATTGATTGATTAATTGACTGATTGATACTTTATTTGTCCTGGACTGTACCCGTAACGAGACAACAGTAAAAAATACATTTGTACACACACTGAATTTTACACTTCATTCTCTGTTTCTCGACTTCCGTAAACTATGCTCTTCAAATATAACAATCTTCACTTTAATTGAGAACATACTTAATACTTAATACATTGCTAAAACTACATTACTAATCTTCCCGAGGGGCTATTCACTGAGTTGAAATGAGTGAAAGAGTTCATGATTTTCGAAGAGTACGTAATCTTGAGTCTGAGTCGATATGAGTAAAGAGAATCGAGTCAGAGTTGGTGAGAATCGTCGAGAATCGAAGAGAATACGGATGAATTGGAAGAATACGCGAAGATCAGGAAGAGTACAAAATGAGTTGAAAGAATATTGAAAGAGTTCAAAGAAATTGCCGACACGGGGAATGTCAGATGATTTTTCAGTGAATCCGCATAAATGAGAAGTAATTCCTATGAATCACTCATTTTTTATTTTATACATACATAACACATATAATACATATAAAAGACTTCGACGTATAAAAACTTTCTTTGAAATTAAATGCTTGTATCCAGAATTCATATATTATATGTATCATATATGATACATAAGCAGCACGTCACATCGTAAAATAAATGTCAGAACCCTATAAATGTCCGTTCAATTGACAAAATATTTTTCCAGTTGAAGGGTGACAATACAGACAATACTTTTGAAGAACGTGCAAAAAGAAACATTTTTCTCTTCTTGACATTTTTTCGTATCGTGCGTTGTTTGGCTGAAAATGTTAATTTTCGTTTCTTGTTTTGGATTTTGAAAATGCTGTAACTCTGTAAATTTTCAATTTATCGAAAAATGTCAATCGAAATAAATTGTTTGAATTTTTGAGAACTATGGATAGCTGTCCATAGAATTCCTTAATGTTGAGAAAAATGGTCTAAAATGTTTGAAAATGCTGTAGCCTTTTGAATTTTAATCCGAAATAGCTGGTTAACGATCTCGATCTTTCTTTTTGGACCCAGAAACTGTGTGAGAAAGCAGAATCCAATCCGATCAGTCTTTCAAAAGTTATCCGGTATACAGACGACGACGACGACAACGACAACAGACAGAGATACACCGACGTAAAAACTATTTTTTCTGACTCTGGGGGTCTCAAAACGTCGACATTTAATGAAATCCACGAAAGTCATTTTTCACATAAAATCAATACCTTCTCATTGTGCGATCAAAATTTGAATTTTCGATTTTTTCAAGGAAATTCGAAAAGTTGTCATGATATTCTTGTAGGGCTTTTAAAATGTAACGTTTTTCGTCTCTAGACTTTTTTTCATATTTTGCTTTGTTTCGCTCAAAATGTAAATTTTCGTTTTTTGGGGGGGATTTTGAAAATGCCATAACTCTGACAATTTTTATTTTATCGAAAAAAGTCGTGAAGGATAAATTGTTTGAATTTCTGAGTACTATGGATAGCCGTCCGTGGAATTTCTAAATTTGGAAAAAAATGGTCTAAAAATTTTTGAAAATGTATTAACTTTTTGAGTTTTCATCGAAAATAGCTGGTTAACGAACTCGATCTCTCTTTTTGGTCCCACAAACTGTGTGCCAAAGCACAATCCAATCCGATTAGTCTTTCGAAAGTTATCCGATATACAGACGACGAAAACGACAACGACGACAACGACAGACAGATAGACACCGACGTAAAAACCATTTTTTCTGACTCAGGGGGTCTCAAAACGTTGACATTTATTGAAATCCACGAAAGTCATTTTTCATGAGAATGTAAAAAATGGTAATACACTTTAGTTTAAATTTCAACTTCGTAGTACATATTTTTTAAACCTTCTCGCACTAATAGTTATTGTACTTATTATCCTTCATTGCGCAAAAAATACATTTTAATTTTCTTCGGATTTTTAGAAAAATATTTCTCTCATGCTACTTTCGTAACGCGATCTTGAATTTGGATTCTGTTGGAACAAAGTACGTTATGTATATCAAACTTTTTTGTATCCACATTCAGCATCCCCATATGTCGTAATAATCAATTTTGGATCCACAAAAGTGAATTCTTTGGATATGAAGTTAATGATCAGAGAAAAAATGTATTTCTCAATACTATAGATTTAATAAAAAAAAATTCTGATCAAATGTAACGATAAAAAATTTATGTTTTCAAAACATCTTTTTATCTCAAATAAAAAGATAATTCAGTGCATAAAAAATGTATTCAAATATTTATTTTCAGGGTGTCTAGCGACCTTGAAAACCTTGAAAACCTTGAATTTTCCTTGAATTTTTGTTGGACCTTGAAAACCTGGAAATCTCCTTGAATTTTTCACGAGAACCTTGAATTAATTTTTTTAAGTAGGTTTTTTTGTTTATTGAAATGCGAAAAGTAATTTTAATCTTTTAGTCTGTCATAAACGAAACATCTCCTTTAGAAGAAACCTGGCGACTGAAAAGTTTTTTTATTTATCAAGATATAATTTATCTTTTACTCAATACACAATAAATGAAGAGATTTCTAGACATTTTTTGTAGACTCTACCAATAATTTTACAAATTGCAATGAACAGACTTTAATATTTAGGGTGGCGTCTTGACCGGGAGAGACCGGGAATTGATTTTAAACCCCGGGAATTTACTTCTGATTGTAGCACAAATCCAGTTTTTTTTATTTTATCAATTTTGGTGAATTTAGAAAAGTTGAAGGTTCATCATTTCAATTTAAAATTCTTCTCTGGTTGAATATGTAACTACTTCGTTAAAAATAAATGCATCTTTTTTTTGTGAAAATTCAACTATTTGGTTGAAAATGGATAATTTGCATTCAAAAATTAAACTATTTGTTTGAAAATTTATTTACTTTGTGGGAATACTATTCCATTTTCGGTTGTAAATTATCATTTTTTAGTTCAAAATTCAACTATTTAGTTGAAAATTTGCCTTCCTTATATTTAAATTAACTATTTCTTAAAAAATTTATGTATTTTTTGGTAGAAAATTAATCTTTTTTTTTTAAATTAATATTGTTTAGAAATTCATATCTTTGGTTGAAAATTCAAGTGTTCCAGTAAAGTATTCATCGTTTTAGTTGAAAATCCATCTTTTTGGATTAAAATTTAACTGTTCCGGTTGAAGATTCATAATTTGATTTGAAAATTCATCACTCTGGTTGAAAGTTAAACTATTTTGTTGAAAGTCCGTTTTTTTTGTTGAAAATTAATTTTTCCAACTGAAAGTTTGACTTCCATTTTTTGTAAGAAATGAACATTATTTACTGAAAAATTTCAGTTTTTTTCTCTGTTCTTTGTTATTGGTTTAAAGGATTTTTAGAAAGAACGTCATGAATTAAAATAAATATTTGCATTTTTTCTGGAAATATGAATGTTACTTTTAGTTGACCGGGAAAATTGAAAAACTTGACCGGGAAAAACCGGGAAATGACCGGAAATTAGAAATCACCCGCTGAATCACCACCCTGACATTGTGAATAATTCTATAAGTTTTTTATTTCGTTTCCGCTAATATAGAATGTTGAAGTATACATTTTTGTGATATTCAACTTACAAATTATGAAAATTATAAGTTGAAAATTTCGATGTTAATTCAGTTTCAGAATTAGAATGAGCCATGGCCATATAACGGATTTTTAAGGGTTTCACTACTCGGTTTTTTGGTGTACATCAGATTACAAAACATTACTAAAAATTTCAAAAGGTTTCAAAATATTTGAAAGATTTTAAAATATTTCAAAGGATTTTCAACATTTTACAAAGATTTCACAGATTCCAAAGTTTTGAAAAGTTTACAGTACACCAGATTTCTATGATTTTAAAATATTTCGAAGTTTTTAAACGATTTCAAAAGGTTTAAGAACATTTTAGAAGATTTGAAAAGATTTCACTAAGATTTTAAATAATTCACTGATTTCAACAAATAAAAAAGATTTCACAAAGATTTTAAAGATTTCACGAAAAATTCCCAAAGATCTTGAAACTTTCAAAAGATTTCAAAGGTTTTAAGGATAATAGAAAAGTTATAGTAAACTAGATTTCTAAGATTTCAAAAGATTTCACACAGATTACAAATATTTTAATGATTTTAAATGAATGCGAAAGATTTTAGAAAGATTTCATAGAAATTTTATAAAGATATAAAAATAATATAAGAGTTGCAAAGATTTCGAAACATTTCAAAGATTTTAAACGATTTCAAAGATTTCGATGACTTAAAACGAATACAAAAGATTTCACAAACAAAGATGAAAGAAAGTTTTCACAAATATTTCAAATATTTCATAAAAATTTCAACAAAATTTAAAGATTTCAAGGATTTTGAAATTTTTGAAGATTTCGAATATTTTACAAAGATTTGAAAAGATTCCAAAAAATTTCACGGAAATCTCAAGATTTCACAACGATTTTAAGTATTTCAAGAGATTTCAACGAATTCACAAAGATTGCAAGTTTTTCAAAGACGTCGTATGTTCACAAAAAATTAAGAATTTGTTTATTAATGGTTCTGCCTTCTTTAGAAATTATTGACCAATAAAAAATGAAATGGCTCATGTTTTACACGTATAACAAACGCTTATTTCATTATTCGATGTGAAAAAAGGAGACTTGGAAAAACTTGACTTCTTGACCTGGAAAACCTGGAAAATACCTTGAATTTCGTTCCTAAGAATCGCTGGACACCCTGATTTTGTATAAATGCAATGCTCTGTCTCTTCTAATGTGATTATTACCTCATTATCAATTACAATCTTCGTTATTACGCGTAAAATAAAAATATCAGCAAGTCAAACAGTAACTGAATACTCAGAAGTTTGAAAGAGTTCAGCGAGAGTTCGTAAGAGTACAAGTGACCGCGCTGACTTTACAGTGACCAACGCTGAGTCGAGAAGAGTTGAGAAGAGTTGAGAAGAATTTACGTGATTCTCCCTGAGTTAGCGCGATTCCCTGAGATTCGGAAAAATTTCTCATGATCTGGCCGGAACATAAGAAATTTCATTTGACCTGTTTTGAGTGAAGAATGACTTTTAACTCATTTCAACTCAGTGAATAGCCCCTCGAATCTTCCATATCTTTCAAATATTTGGAAATTCTGCTTTTGAAAGAGTAAAATGTCTCTGCATCAACTATGCCTTTGGGTAAACTTTTCCACAGTCATAGCCGGTATAATAAATGACTTCTGACAGTGAGAGGGGGAGCAGAGGGAGAGATGGAGGGGGAGAAGAATAACTGAAGGGCTCCTTCGAGTGATTGAAGAGAGCAAGCCTCCGGTCTCTAACACACGACACAATGCGTGTGTCAGAGAGGCTTGCGTTTTACACTTTTGAGCCATGGTTTCACTCAACTCAGGCGCGACTCCCCATATCGAGGTCTAAGATGTTTACACATCAAAAAGTTGATATTTCTACTATGGTACTGCTAGCTTTACGTAAAGCTGGCAGTACCATGCGTTTAAAAAAATGCAGAGTCTAAAATTTGGCTTTTGGGAAATAAATGAGCCCTTAATTATAGCATAGGGCATACGTTTTTTGGGCAAGGTGGTGCCTCCACGTTTACCATTTGTTGTCTAAATGAAGTATTTGTCAATAAATCCCCGTAAAAAGTAAATTACTGAATATTTCAGAATTTTGAAAAATGTATTGCATTAAAGTATGTTTAAAGAATATTTGTAAATTTTTCAAAGATTTTTCCTGACGTCGACCTCGTTATGGGAACAGGTGAAAGTCGACGCTTGTAAAAGGAGGCCGAACCCCCCAGTTTATTGGGGTGTTTTACCCTATAACTATTGACAACCTTTTTTTATGATAAAAGTAATCATATGGTTGAATGCGGACGACTTTAAGCTTTTAGATTCTTTCTATTCAACAACTCAGAGATTTTTTTGAGCGAGTTGCAAACAAAAGAAGTGTGGGGCCCGGACTTTATAGTTACTTCAAGTTTTCGCTAGAGGTCACACAATGTTGAAGGCTTCTGATTTGATATTGTAGAATTTCAACACTTCCAGTCAAAAAAAATCTGCCCGCTTCGCGGGCACATTCTCATCGCGCGCTTGGCGCGCGGCTCGCCTCGCTGTCAAGTTTGAGCGCGCCCAGGGCGCGCGACTGTTGGATCTCGCGCTTCGCGCTCGATTATGTATACACCTCGCGCTACGCGCTCGGACGTATTTACATCGCGCTTTACGCTCGGTTTCTCTAGATTTTTGAACTTCGTGTTCGACTTTGATGGAAAAAAAAGCTTATTTGCAAATATTATAAAATTATCAAAACCTCTACATGTTAAGTGATTGTTAAATTTGTTTTTATTTTAGAATGAAATGGAAATTTATTTACTCTAGGTTCTATCGACCTTAAGGAACACATTCTCATCCAGACACTCGCGCTTCGCGCTCGATATGTGATTTGGAAATAATTTGAACCTTGCGTTCCACGCTCGGTTCTGTGCACCGTATGTTAGAAATGAAAAAGTCACGAATAAAACAAAAACTACGCATCCTATCAGAACATGATTTATAACAAATTTGTACCTCTTCTTTGGATGAACAAATGTCATTTTTCTCGTAGCTTGTGTTACTCGTCTAAAAATTTAATTTTACTATTTCCAATGCTGTCTTTTACGAATAACACAAAAACTACGCATCATATCAAAAAGTGAATAATAACAAATTTGGAGATCTTTTTTGTGTGCATAATTTTGTTCCATTCATCTTTGGTCGTATCTTGCATAGTTTGACAGCAAAATGAAATTATTGATTTTTCATTATTTTTTTGTGTTATCAAAATTTGGATTTTTGATTTTTCAAAAAATTCAAAAAGTTGTTACGAAAATATTGTAGGGTGTTCAAAAAGAAAAAATTTTCTCCTCTTGACTTTTTTTCATATCGTGCGTTTTTCGGCATAAAATGTTCATTTACGTTTGTTTTTTGTAATTTTGAAAATGCTATAACTCCGGTAATTTTTTTTTTATCCGAAAAAGTCATCAAGATAAATTGTTTGAGTTTTGGAGTACTATGAATAACCGTACATAGAATTTTTGAATTTTGAAAAAAATGGTCTCAACAATTTTCAAAATGCGCTCACTTTTTGAATTTTGATCAAAATTAGCTGGTTAACGAACTTCTTCTTTCTTTTTAGGCCCTAAAGAAGTGAGCCAAAGTACAACCCAATTTGATTATTTTTTCGAAAGTTATCGTTCCTACATACAGACAGACAGACACCTTGGTAAAAACCTTTTTTTTCTAGCTCAGGGGGTTTCAAAACGTGGAGATTTGATGAAAACCGACCAAGTCAAATTTTACATAAAACCAATACCTTCTCATTAGAATGAGAATGTAAAAAGTTCGGTGTTGAATGCTTACGATAAGAACCAAGTTTTTTGAAATCTTTAAAATTAAAATTGTTCAGTACATATTTTGATATTTTATATAATAATAAATATAATAATCCTTTATTCTATTTCAGGTTTTGTGTCATGCTCCCCGAGTCCCTGCAAGAATGGGGGACTCTGCGCTTCTTCGCCACGTATCGAATCGCATTGCAAGTGAGTGTTCATAATTATAGATTTTTTATGACACATTCATGATTTCAGCCTTTTTCGACGTCAATGAAACGGGGCTAAACCTCTACTTTTTACTCCCTAGGGACTCAAAAGTGATGTCAGAAAGGAAAAATGAAAATTATATGTACATCTAGGAGCTCGCATTTTCCGATTATCAGCTCACTCACCATAAAAGCGGAAATTTATGGAAATTTAAAAAAATAAATTTTGGCTTATTTAAAGTATTTTATACGCCGCAGGCATGATTCGGGCGTATTACGTGCCTGTTTTCAGGAACTTAAGTAGCCCTTTATGGGTCAGTGGTGGGAGCAGTACAATAATGGCCTCATTATTGTACTGTACAATAATGGGGCCATTATTGTACTGCTCCCACCACTATCCACTATCCATTATAGTCCGCGTATCATTGGAGCATTGAAGAAATACTTATCGTACATGATAAACCTACAGGTAAAGGGGAAGGTACAGAGGGGTGTCGGGGTGGGTTGGGGGGGGGTAAATTTTGGAAATTTTTCAAAAATTTGAGAATTTTGATTTTTTTTGCAAATTTCGGAAATTTTTGAGAATTTTGAAAATTTTTGAAAATGTTAAAAATTTGAAAATTTTTGAAAATTTTAGAATTTTCTACAATTTTTGAAAATTTAAGAAATTTTGAAAATTTTTGAAATTTTGAAAATTCTTGAAATTTTGGAAATTTTTGGATATTTTTGGAAATTCAAGAAATTTTTGAAAATTATAGATATTTTCAAAAATTACTCAAATCCCCCCAAAAATTTCAAATTTTCAAAAATATCCAAAATTTTCATATTTTCAAAAATTTCAAGAGGAGCAAATATCAACCGGCTCAGTAAAAATCTTGTTAACCGGCGCTAAAAGTGAATTGTACCGATTCGACTCGCCACGTCAGACCTCCCCTGTGATACATGATAATCGGGGGTAAAAAACTTGAAAATTATGCCCTTGGTGTATAAAGTATAATGTGCACCATGGAACTACGTCGGTCATTACGCCTTGTGTGTTTGCAATACTCGTCTCCGCCTCGCGCTTCGCGCTCGTCTACGACTTGTATTGCAAACGCACACGCGGCGTATAATGACCGACTTAAGTTCCTTGGCGCACAATGTACTATTAAGCTGACGTGGCCATATGTTGGAATTGAGTTGAAACCTATTTCATAATTAAGGGCTCATTTAAGGCTAATTTAATGCCCTATTGCCAAATTTAATGCTCCACTACTTTTTTTTTTAAACAGGGGTTACGTTGGCTTAACGTTAAGCTGACGGAACCACACATGACAATAATATATTAACAGAGCTATCCGGGTAAGGTTGTTTGATTAATAGACACGAGATGATAATCAACTTTCTTTATTGGATCATATGCATAGTAAGGCAGCTTAGGCTGGACTGACTCTGAAGACAAAACGGAATGGGAGATTCGTTAGTCGTACCCTATATGGCGTCAGTGTTTCGTTTTTATAAAGTAAACTATAAACATACAGGAAGATATGGGATATACCTTGATCAACGTTAAAAATCATTTTTGTCGAGTTTATCAAAAGAAACTCCAATACATATAATATTGAATCGAATTCTGACCTATGACCTAACTAAGGGTTCATTTAACCCGGTAAGAAGAGAGGAATTTAAAAAAATTCAGAATCTGAATTCCCATTAATACGTGAATTTTCTTTCATCGAAAGTTCCACCAACGAGTAGAAAAAAAAAGCAAAACCTATTCCTTTTAATCGACTCAGAAAAATTTAATGGAAGCGTATTGGGAGGAATTAAAAAGTGGAGAAATGTAAAAGAAAGAATAGAAAGGAATAAAATAATATCACTTTTAAGGCAAAACTGTAAATTTAAATAAATTCATTTTTTTAATAAATAAATATTGTATTACATTTATAAATTACGGGTAAAAAAAGTTTGGGTAAATTATATGAACCTTTTTTTATTAATCTATTTAACAGAAACCTATTTTATTAACTTTAAAAATATAAAAGATTATCATGTTCAAATGATATAATAAATAACATTATATAAACAATACGTAAGTTACATATCAGTCCGACCGAGATCAATTCGAAGATATAATTCGCACAGCAGTAGTACGCACTACTGCTGTGCGAATTTGCATGGATAACACAGCCACAAAAAATGAATACGGAGCTAAAAAAAAACGATCTATCCAGTATAGGCGAAATCAAAATTTTTGAAATTTTCTGCTTACTATTTTTTTTTGGTTTGACTTTGGATTTTTGATTTAGGTTAAATTTTTCCAACTTGACTGCTATAAACATCTGAAACCGTTTTTAGGGTTAGTAGGGGAGAGAAGATGTTTAGTAGCCTACTTGCAATTAGAAGGAATTAAAATAATCAAAAATAAAGCATATAAGTATGGAATTAAATATGACCATGACAAAAAAATTGAAATTTTCAAAGTTATGTTGCACACGGAGGAATAGAAATCATATAAGTGCACGCATTTTGTGGACGGATTAGAAAGAATTGAATTATTCCAAAATACAGCATGTAAGTATGGAATTAAAAATGACCATGAGAGATGTGCCTACTGCTCGCATTAAGAGGAATTAAAAAAATGGAAGATATGTTCGCCTATATGGCATACAACACAAGTGGCATTCGTTAAGGGAATATAAAAGAATTGGTTTCAGAGATAAATCTATTCTTTCGTTGGGCAGTTTTCCCGATGGAAAATTAGCACATTCAAAAAAATTAAATAATACTCACTCTTACGTTTAAATATGAAAGTATTAATTTTTTTGAATTCTTCTCTTCTTACCGGGAAGGCTCTCCAAAATCACAAAAACATAGTTTCCAAAAGCAACCCCTAAAACTCAAAACCCACCTTTAATAAAAACTACGCACAAATTGTAAATCTCTCCATATCATAATTCAGGGCTCATTTAAGGCTCATTTGATACCCAATTGCCAAATTTAATGCTCCACTATTTTAAAAAACCGGGGGTACACTAGCTTAACCTTAAGCTGATAGAGCCACACATGAAAATAATATTGAATCGAGTTCTGACATATCACATAATTAAGGGCTCATTTGAGGCTCATTTAATGCCCTATTGCCAAATTGAATGGTCCACTATCCTATCTTTGAATGTTGTTATGAGTAAGTAACTTTTCAATAGTGATAATTTCCAGTTCTATCAAGTTCTACTGTGCGATCATAATCTACCATAAGGCGATCCTCGTTTATTTAAACACGAGATGTTTGTTTTCATAAGAAGCTTAGTGGAAGTATATGCATGTATACTTCGGTAAATATACGATTCCTTTGATGCATTTTTTTAAAAGCAGGCTTTTCATTAACAGTTTTAATATTTTATTCGCATTTTGAAAAATTCATTTTCGATTTAAGGGGGTATTTATTTTTGACCGGACCAAAAAATCGATTTTTTTTGTTTTGATTTTTTGATAGTATATAGTATGTGGAATTTGTACGCAAAGGGATTTGTTTGGTTCGGATTTTTTAACGAAGCTGCAGCAGGATCAACTTCGCAGAGCGGAGAGTACTCAGCCGCACGCTGTGGAGGGCCGCCTCGGGTGCCAGACAGGCAGGTCATAAATGTGTATAATAGAGTCATTGTTCGTCTCAAACAGGTTTTCCTTCCCCAATACGATATTCCGAAAGCATTTCTAGATTTGTATCCAAGTTCTAGTCAAAACTTTCAGTGTTAGGTCTGAATTTCCAGTGTCACGCTACATGTTGAGCAAGTCGTTTTTCTCAAAACATGATTTTTTAAAATGGCTGACATGATTCCGTCAAAACCACTGGATCGATTAATCTCAAATTTGGAGGATATATTTAGCAGATGTTTGGCTATAGCCCGTAATAGAATAAATAAAAAATAATGACTTTTGAATTTTTAGCAAGTCAAAAACTACCCCCAAAAAAGTCAAAATTCGCAAACAAAATTTCAAATGGGCGCCATTTTGCCATTTTGGTTCAGATGACCTGGAGCAGCTGAATCATGTCAGACAAGTGCGGGTGTCGTTTCCAAGACACATTTTTTGAAATGCTACAGCGCCCTGTGCCATTTCTTCTTTAATTTGTAACCATGTATTTTTTCAGTTTAAGATCTGCTTCAAAATATAAAAAAACTTCCATTCAAAAATATTAACAATTGTATTTTTTATGAATTTTTGAAAAACGCCTGAAAAAAGCTCGGTCAAATAGAAATACCCCCTTAATGTTTAAGTCATAGTTCATTTACATTTAAAAATGTTTGAAAATTCCCAAATTTGTGTGTTTGGATTTTTCATAACAAATTTTGTTAATTTTTTATTTAAAAACCAACTTTACCTTTTTTTTTAACTTTTCAGAAGTACCATTTTTTTAAATTTTCTGATTTATCAAAAAAGGTTTTATATCTGTGCTGAAGCTATCTGTAAATAATTTCCAGTTACTAAGAATGATTTAAAAAATTGTTTATTACGTTATAAATAAATTATTCATCAAAAGTTCTTTTAGAGATTGGGAATCTTTTTTATCTCATTAAAATCCAGAGTTTTGGTATGGAATGTGTGAGAAATAAAAGTTTTATTACTGTTACTCGAAAGAAGATGCTATTTGGCAATTTCAAAGAAAAAATTCACAGTTTGGCTATTTATCAACGAACAGGTTCAATTAACCCTTTGCGGGGCAGTGGGACATATACGTCCCACCTGTTTATCATCAATAATTTGGATATTTTCCTACTTCTTCCTTGTATTCTTTCGTAATTTATTGGATGTTTGAGTAGTTGAGGTTCAAATATTGATATTTTCATAGATGAGAAATCAATATCTTCATTATGTTCATAATTATAAACAAATTACTTTAAAAAAAAGCCCCTTTTTACGGATAAATCTGGTTGTAGGAAAACAAGCCCCATAACATGCTCAAGTCATGGTGGGATTCTATGTTTTTTGAGTCGTAGTTTCCGAATCTGGAGTCAGATTTTTGAAATTCAAAATGGCTGAACCAATATGGCGGCTATTTTGAGTCGCTGATTACGATTCTGATATCAAAGACACAAAATTCAAGATAAAAATAGCCACCATATTGTATCCGCCATCTTGAATTTTGTGACTTCGATATCAGAATCGTAATCAGTGATCTCGAAATCCCCCACACATCAGGTTTCTCGCAGATGGAGCAAAAACACCATAAATTTGACTGAAAATAGCCGCCATGTTGTATCTGCCATCTTGAATTTTGTGTCTTTGATATCAGAATCGTAATCAGCGACCTCAAAAACTCCCATACATTTGGTTTCCCGCCGATTGAACAAAAAACCACGAATTTGGCTCTAAATAGCCGCCATATTGGTTCCGCCATTTTAAATTTCCGAAATCTGACTCCGGAATCGTAATTAGCGAGCCCAAAAACCTTAAAATCAGTTATGGCTTCCAAAATTCATCCATCAGAAAAATATGCCCCTCAAAGGGTTAAAAAAAAAACTAAACTAAGAATGCTTTTCCGGTGACTGTTTGATATGATACTTTGCAAATTTACAAGAATTGTTAATCATTTACCAAATTTTTATCAACAAATTCAGAGTTTGTCTATTTTTCAACGAATAGGCTCAATTAAAAAAAAATTAACTAAATAATAATAATAAAATTCTTTAAACAATCATGTTTCTTAACTTCAAATAATTATTACCTCATTTTAAATGAAAAGTGGACACAAAGTGGAAAATCAAAGAAAAAACTGCAACCTTCTAGCATTCTTTTGAGAGACTATTGTTACAGATGATAATAAATTGTTTAAACAATTATGATTGTTGAATTTAATTGATTATTGCCTTGATCTAAGTAAAAAGTTGAAAATGAGTTGAAAATTTCGGAAAAACCCGTGACTTTCTAAATCTATTCTAAGAGAAAATGGCTCAAATTTATAATAAGTTGTTTAAACAATTATTTTTGTTGAATTTAATTGATTATTACCTCGTTTATGAAAACATAGTACTATCAGTGGGAAGTATAATAGTATTTTATGTTTTAGAAATTATATGCATGAAAATTTGGAAAACAGAATTTCCAATGCATGTTTGGACCATCTAGTCATCTAGTGTATAGTTATAGTCACGGAGTAATAATAAGGAGACCTATCTCCATACATTCGTTCTGACTGCGGTAACTGTACATCTATTGCCGAGCTCAAACGTTTCTAATCAGGATTCATGGACATTCGGTCCTGCGCACTGGGATCTGCTATCCCCTTTTCTCCCACGACAAGTGTGCGAGTGAGCGTCAGTCCATGCGTGTCCATGACAACCACTCCGTGATGACAACAACGCTAGCAAATTGAGGTTATATGAATGTTTTGCCACGTATGCAAAAGTTTTTGCAAAGTTAATAAGTACAATTTAGAAAATCAAATAATCAAGTGGAAAAATGTCGTGTTGCGTTCCCAAGTGCCATTTATCTTTTTTAGATGAAAATCCATGTATTTTCTTAAAAATTCATCTTCTAGTAGAAACCTAATCTTTATGGTAGACAATTCATTTTTTGGCAGATATTTAATCTTTATGGTTCATTTTAAAAGATATCTAGAAATTTTGAATAAAGGTCAAAGATAATTTTAAATTAAAAAGATTTTTAAAAATGTAATATAAAATGTAACTTTTGAAGATTTTGAAATAGAATTATAAAGCTTCTTAAGCATTTTCAAAAATTTCATGATAATAAAAAATTTAATTTCAGATTACTACGAGAATTTAAATAGATTTTGCATCAAAAAAAATATTTAAGAGAATAATTAAAAACATTTCAAACAAATTTTAGTGTATACATATCAATTGAACAATTATTAATTTATAGAGACTCAAAAAAAATAATTTAACTTCTAATTTTAAAAGTGTTCATTTAAATATTAATAATTTTACGGGAAAGTAACCTCAGTTTTCAGTTGTCATTAAACACGTCACTCACTCGCACGCTTCTTGCGGGAGAGAAGGAGATAGCAGATCACAGTGCGCAGGACCGAATGGCCATGATTGCTGATTAGAAACGTCTGAGCTCGGCAATAGATGTACAGTTATCGCAGTCAAAACTCGTGGCGCTTTGTACAGCATGATCGGTCTCCTTATTATTACTCCGTGGTTATAGTATATCTTTATAGTTGAAGTAGCAGGAACACTGAGTTATACATAAATAAACAGGAGAGAAGGTACGTTTAGGCTCAATTCGAGCGAAAATTGAAAGGGGCCCACCATTGCTCAGGTCAAACATTGACCGCTGGCTCAATTCGAGCGCACCCAGCATGAATTGCGCCCAACGTATCTTCAGGTGCTCCTCCCATGAAATGGGAGAAGAGGCGAAAGGGCGCACACGAAATCCGCACGTGGTCAACCACCCTTCGAACCATGATCTAGGTCTGTCCTTAAGCGCTCCCAATTTCGTCCCCAGTCGCGCTCTACCACAGGCTGCCATCTTGGTTATCAGCGGCGTATTTTGGGAAAATGCGCCCACGGCAAGCACTAAAAATTGTACGCCCCTGTGCAAAACACCTATACAACTAATTTTCCGTTTTTTTTTAATTTTAGTTTAATTTTAAAGTGACCAGATAATTTTGGTAGAATTTGAAACGGTTATCTTCTTAAATATTTGAAATATTCTCCATGAAATTATAACTTTAGAATTTCGTATCACGTGCTTACTCTCGTGCTCACTATATATTTATTCATTTATTTACATTTATGAAAGCGAGGATCATTTCCTTTCATTAAAAAATATATATTATATTAAATTATACGCTGTATTAATTTATATATTCGCTTGTAAAATTGTCATACATATATAAAATCTAAAAACGTGTCATTTTGTGTACACTAAGGGGTTATGTTTTTGATTATATACGTGCATGTATATACAGATAATAAAAACTGATATTACCATAATACGTGCTATGATATCGATATTATGAGTTTATTTCTTTTTATCATACCTCAATCGATATGATGAAAAATTGTATGCATGACTCGGGCCGAGGCAACGATTTCACTCGTGTGATAGCAGCCCTCGCTTCGCTCGGGCAGCTAACTTCACACTCGTGAAAACGTTGCTTTTCGACCCTCGTCACGCAATATACTATTGTGCTTTGAGACCCGAAGGTCAGTCAAGCTAGCACCTCCACAATGGAAATTTACATTTTTCAATACACCATGATTTACGGCTTTTTTACGGCTATTTTTAGGCGCAAATTAAAAATTTACGGCTCCACTAGTTTTTTCAAAAAATGAATTTTTAGGCATGGGGTGCTCACTGGGCGTCAAGTTAGCACCTCCAACACATAAAAAATGTTTTAAACAGGAAAACAACTACGCCATATTTTACGGCTTTTTTACGGCTCTTAAATGTACTAAATTTCAATTTTCCAAAAACAACCCTTCATGGTCAAAATCAACCCTCAAATATAAAACCTAATTTTTTCAACAAATATTCTTGGCTATATTTTACGGCTATTTTACCGCTCTACAAAACACCACGAATCAACATCACAAAACAACCCTTACATTTTTCAAAAAAATGTATTTTTATGTATGGGATGCTCACTGGGCGTTAAGCCTGCACCTCTAACACATAAAAAAATGTATTAAAAAGGAAAACAACTACGCCATATTTTGCGGCTTTTTTACGGCTCTTAAATGTACTTAATTTCAATTTTTCAAGAACAACCCTTCATGGTCAAAATCAACCCTCAAATATAAAACCTGTTTTTTTCAAAAGATATTCTTGGCTATATTTTACGGCTATTTTACCGCTCTACAAAACACCACAAATCAACATCACAAAACAACCCTTACGTTTTTCAAAAAATGTATTTTTATGTATGGTATGCTCAATGAGCGTCAAGCCTGCACCTCTAACACAAAAAAAATATATTAAAAAGGAAAACAACTACGCCATATTTTGCGGCTTTTTTACGGCTCTTACACGGAGAAAATTTGTTCATTAGAATTTACCCAATTAGTTAGGTAAATGGAGGACATTACTGCATTCAGATAAAGTTTACAATTATTTTAGGATTTCATACAAAACAGAACTATAAATAATACAAAAGAGTTATGTAAAATCTCAAGTCCGAAAGTGAAAATTCTGATATGTAATAATTGATATAAGGTTTGTATTATTTTAATACCAGTATATTATAAAATAACGCGAAGTATTGTGAATTTTCATCAAATGAGTGATATAAAGTTTACTTTTGTGTGATATTAACGATTCACTTAAAAGAAAGTATAGATTTCAGAATTTTTAAAGAGATTTTCACTTCCATTAGGAGAGGAATTACACAACAGTAAGGTAAAATGAGAGTATAGGGACGTCAACTTTCTCAGGGCTGAAGTTTAAAGCCAAGTCCCCCGTAGACACTTTAACATTTTTAAGTTTCGGTTTATACTGTAGAATTTGAGAAAATATTCAAATATATATACTATCCTTTTGTCTCATTAGATAATACTCATTAAGTCACTTAATCAAAGTAGAATGTATTTAAAAATTGACGTATAAGGATGCGGGTGATGAAAAAAACATCTGACGGCACTGGATAACTGACTTCGAACTTCGAGGCGGGAGATGCCCGAAGACTAATGTTCAAAAACATGGTTGAATTTCTAACGAAAAAATATAAATGTACTACCTAAATAATTGAATTTCTCATAAAAGAGAAAATGTTTCTAATAAAATAAGTGAATTTTCAACGTGAAAAGATCAATTTTCTAGCAAAAATTAAGTAGCTACCTTTTTCGCTGTCAAAATTATTTTTTACAACAACAAAAAAACATTTTCAATAAAATTTGTTCAATTTCCAACAAAAGAAATAAACTTTCAACTAAAATAATGCATCTTCAAATAAAAACAATAAAAAAACAACATTTCACCAATTAGGTAAATTTCCAACCAAGAAGATGAATCTTCGATGAAAAAAAGACAAATTTTCAACTAAAAAATAAATTTTAAACAAAGAATAGAATAGTTTAATTTTCAGAGAAAGAAATAAGTTTGTGAACAAATAAAATTAATTTTCAACAGAATAGTTAAATTTTCAACCGAAAAGATGTAACGGCTATGAAAAAAGTCGAAAAATGGAGTATATTTGAATTTTTAGTTGGAAAAATGAATTTTTCTTTAAAAAAGTTAATTTTCAATATAAAAAATAATTTTCAACTGTAGAAATGAAAATTTCAACCAAGAAGATTAATTTTCTACTAAAAAAGAATAATTTTTAAGAAAATACATGAATTTTCCATCAACATTTTTCATTTTTAATGGAATTTTCAATCCAATAGTTGCCTCTTCAACCAAAAATGTTGAAAATTTCCAGAAAAAAAATTTCAACTAAATGGATGAATTTTCAACTAAAAAACATAAATTTTTAACAAAGTATAAAATAGTTTAATTTTTAGTTAGAGAAATAAGTTTTTAAGCAAATAAAATGAATTTTCAACTGAACAACTGAATTTTTTACCAAAAAGATTAAATTTGAATGTAAAAAAATCTCGATAAGAAATTGAGTTAAATTTTTAGTTTAAAAAATTAATTTTCAATAAGAAAAACTATTTTTTAACCAAAGAAATTAAATAAAATACATGTATTTTATTTAAAAAGGTTATTCTATGCAAAAAGACAAACTTTGAACAAAATAGATAAATCTTTAACTGAAACAGCTAAATTTTCAACAGAAAATATATTAGTTAAATTTTCAGATAGAGAAATAAATTTTTGTAAAATATAGGCAAGAATATTTGTTGAAAAAAGCAGGTTTTATATTTGAGGGTTGATTTTGACCATGAAGGGTTGTTTTTG
>CAKNXH010063975.1:18821-40164 GCA_932178445.1 Andricus quercusramuli | reverse complement strand
TGATGTTGATTCGTGGTGTTTTGTAGAGCGGTAAAATAGCCGTAAAATAGCCAAGAATATTTGTTGAAAAAAGCAGGTTTTATATTTGAGGGTTGATTTTGACCATGAAGGGTTGTTTTTGAAAGATTGAAATTTAGTACGTTTAAGAGCCGTAAAAAAGCCGTAAAATATGGCATAGTTGTTTTCCTTTTTAATATGTGAGATGTGAGCATCCCATACATAAAAATACATTTTTTGAAAAATGTAAGGGTTGTTTTGTGATGTTGATTCGTGGTGTTTTGTAGAGCGGTAAAATAGCCGTAAAATATAGCCAAGAATATTTGTTGAAAAAATTAGGTTTTATATTTGAGGGTTGATTTTGACCATGAAGGGTTGTTTTTGGAAAATTGAAATTTAGTACATTTAAGAGCCGTAAAAAAGCCGTAAAATATGGCGTAGTTGTTTTCCTGTTTAAAACATTTTTTATGTGTTGGAGGTGCTAACTTGACGCCCAGTGAGCACCCCATGCCTAAAAATTCATTTTTTGAAAAAACTAGTGGAGCCGTAAATTTTTAATTTGCGCCTAAAAATAGCCGTAAAAAAGCCGTAAATTATGGTGTATTGAAAAATGTAAATTTCCATTGTGGAGGTGCTTGCTTGACGGACCTGAGACCCGAAACAAAAAAGGCTTCTTTCCTTTCAGGTCATGATACTTCATTTCATTAGCCATTAAAGGTCAAATTCTTCAGGTGCATTGAGAGGTTATGTTAGCCATATTTCTTCTACATTACAAGGATTATAAGTGATAGATTTTTTTAATGTTTTATATTATCTATGGCACAAATTACATTACTTTCAAACTGATTGTATTTATTCATAAATTGTACAATTTCTTTATGTTTAACTTGAAATCTTCTGTCATGACATTTACGTCGTTTCAAATATACTGCATTCTCGCGCGCTAACTTATCCAATATGGCCGCCTGTGGTAGAAATCTTCCTATTGGTTAACTTTTTTTTTTAGTTGCGCGTGGCTAGACCAAAGATATTATAAACGTAGATGCGGTACGCGGTGTTAGAGTGGGGGAACCATATATATAGGACATCACATTTTCTGCCATATCGAGGTGCTGCCCTCACCGTACTACCAAGTCGAGCGCTTGTTTTCTCGTTCATAGTAAAATATGATGGTAAAGCAGTTGAAAGCTTTTTTAAGGTTAGAAAAGTTTGACATGTATCTCTTTCTCTTCATAAACACCGCACTTCGGAATATAATAATAAATAGCGCAATGTCTAGGTACACCGAAAATGCATAATTATTTGGAAAAAATAATTTAAAATTAATAATGACAGTAGCACTGATATGATGGCAATAAATAAACTGAATTGTGAGAGTAATGCTCTCAAAAAGATAATCATGTTTATATTTGTACCAAAGAAAACATTTTTTTAATGTGTAATGTGTTTAAAAATTATTGTTTACATTTAAAAGAACAATCATTGAAAATAATTTATTTCTAGCTAAAAAATTTTGGATTGAAAATGTACGTAGTATATTTATTTTATAATTACAAAAAATGTTCTCCAAAAAGTGTTGATCTTAAAAAAATTAAAAAGAAACTTCAAGATAAATCAGTGCTGATTTGAATCCTGCAATGTTTGTTTGCAAAATTTTATTAGGTTCAAAGAAAATTTAGGGAGAAATTTTTGTTCCGGTTGAGTCGCACGTGTTTTTGCATGAATTTGTTTATACAATTTTTGTAGTAATAAAAATATTTTATTATCGTATTTTTAATAAATAAACAATATTTATTAAGAAACGATTTTTCAATTATTTAAATTCTGGAATTTTATAATTATGGAATATTATGGAATATATGGAAATTGCTGTAATGATAATTTAGACTCCTGGATCTTGTCAATTTTTTCTTACAGTTCACACTTTTTGTTATAAGCTATAGGTTAGGTCAAAAATAAAAAATTCTGAGATCCAAAATTGCTACAACGCGAAAAAGTCAAAAGTTTAAATTTGAACGTTGAAATGTGAAAATACTTTCTTACTTTAGTCGCTTCTTTTGAAAGCCGATCCTTTGCTTTCAGTTTTCTTTTCGAAATATATCTTGAATTTAACGCATTTTAAATTCAATGTTTTCAAATGCATTTAGATTGAAGTATGTCTACAACTGTTTTTTGTTAAAAATATAAATTAATCAAAGTATTTTACTTATTTTTCAAAATTGTAATTTATAACCTTTAAAATTGAATAATGGCAGGTTAAAAATTAAAAAGTAGACTAATTTCAAACTTATAGCGTTTATATTATATATTTGGAACCTTTTAAGCCTCTGACTGTTTTTTAAGCTTTTGAAAACATTTTTGAAAACTTTTTTTTAACACTTTTTTGTATATAAGAAATATCATTCTTCCACCCAATAACTGTTTTAGAGTAGAAAGAAGTAAAAAGAAGCAAAATGATATAATCGGACATTTTTTATTTTGGATGTAATTTCTTAATAAAAAGGAGTTCTATTTACTCTACAAAATAGCTACAAAAATCAGATTTTCACTGAAAAAATTGCTAAATATTTTTGTTTCGTATAAGGTCAAAAAATAAAAAATGTATGCAGTTGGAATATCAAAAAGAAAGGTGTTTTTTATGCTATGATGTTCTTCAAAGGGCTAATAGCAATTTCAAAAATATTTAAAGCCTTCCCGGTAAGAAGAGAAGAATTCAAAAAAATTAATACTTTCATATTTAAACGAAAGAGTGAGCATTATTAAATTTTTTTGAATGTGCTAATTTTCCATCGGGAGAAGTGCCCAACGAAAGAATAGGTTTATCTCCGAAACCAATTCTGTTCTATTTCCTTAACGAACGCCACTTGTTTTTTGTTCCATACAGGCGAACATATTTTCCAATTTTTTAATTTCTCTTAATGCGAGCAGTAGACACACCTCTCATAGTTATTTTTAATTCCATACTTACATGCTGTATTTTGGATTAATTTAATTCTTTCTAATCCGGCCACAAAATGCGTGCACTTACATGATTTCTATTCCTCCGTGTGCAACATAAGTTTGAAAATTTCAATTTTTTTGTCATGGTTATTTTTAATTTCATACTTACATGCTTTATTTTCAATTATTTTAATTCCTTCTAATTGCAAGTTGGCTACTAAACATCTCCTCTCCTTCCCTAAACCCTAACAACGGTTTCAGATGTTTAACAGTCAAGTTGCAAAAATTTAACCTAAACCAAAAATCCAAATTCAAACCAAAAAAAGGTAGGCAGGAAATTTCAAAATTTTGATTTCGACTATACTGGATAGATCGTTTTTTGGCTCCGTATACTTTTTTTGTGGTTGTGTAATCCATGCACGTACATTGAAAAATAATTTTAATATAATTTAAATGTGTTCCAAGACAGATTTCATATGAAATCGGTCAAAATATGTTGCTGTTAAACAGATTAATAAAAAAAATGTTCACATAATTTACCCAAATTCTTTTTTTTTCACCTGTAATTTATAAATGTAATACAATATTTATTCATTTAAAAAATGAATTTATTTCAATCCACAGTTGCGCCTTAAAGGTTACGTAATTTTATCCCTTTCTATTCTTTCTTTTACATTTCTCCACTTTTTAATTCCTCTCAATACGCTTCCATTACATTATTCTGAGTCGATTAAAAGGACTAGCTTTTTCGCCTTCAAAGTGACATTATTCTCTTTTTTTCTATTCTTCCGTTTGCATTCCTCCACTCTTTCATTCCTCCCAATACGCTTCCATTAAATGTTTCTAAGTCGATTAAAAGGAATAGGTTTTGCTTTTTTTGTCTACTCGATGGAGGAAAATTCACGTATTAATGAGAATTCAGATTCTAATTTTTTTTTAATTCTTTTCTTCTTACCGGGTTGATAGGTGTGACATTTTAAATTTATAGTATTCAGTATATTGAATAATTAGAAATTTAAAGCTATTTAAATATACAAGAATTTTTGAATTGAAAGTTTTCCATAATTTTAGATTGAAACATTTCAATTGATTTAGTTACAAATTAAAAAGTTTAAAGTTCCAGGATTAGAAATGAATGTCTTCTAATACTTGAATCATTATTTTAGAACGACTAAAACCGTAGATAGTAGGACTGTTAAAAATTAGGAGTGCTCGAAAGAACTGAACAAATGTTTGTTTCAAAAGCTCTTAAAAAAGGTGCTTTTTCAAGTTTGATTTATTTTCTAATAATTTGGCTCCCCCACAAATTATTTTTGTTGTGAGAAAATAAAAAGGGATTTTTGACAAAATTAAAAAATATATATTTAATGTTCGCTCAAGGTGATTTTCAGTACAAATTATTAATTTTTAAAGAATATTTGTCAAACTATAGAACGGATTTCTTGCCGGAAGATACAAACCTTAATTGTACTATAGTAAAAACAACTGGAAAAATTAGATTCAAGCCAAATTTTGTAAAGAAAATTAACCTTAGTATAGACCTATAAATATTCATTTTATTTCTCGAAAGATTAAAAAAAAACTCTTCGAAACGCTTTTATCACAACAATTTTATTAAAGAAAAATGTTGTTTGTAAAAATAGTATATTTTTTACATATATTTCTTAAAATAAAAAATTACCAACGAGATTTATAAAAAGCCTTTTGAGGAATGAAATCATTTTCCTGGAAGTTTGAACCGAAAAATTAATAATAATATAATATTTATTTCTTCCAAATATACACAAATGTGTGTTTATATAGATACTCTTAATCTAGCTCTTACTCTAAATTGTACACTCATCAGCTGGAAGCTTGTGATATAGCACTATACAATTGCACTTTTCTAACCTTATCCTACAGAACCATCTCAATTTCACTCTCTGATAATCTCTCACTGGCCACACGTTCTTTTTTACATTTATCCCTAGTCAGTCTTTCAAATTCTCTCGCATATCTGCACACCTCAGGGATCGGTTTTTCAGTTAATTTTTGACATAAGCGATCCGAGAAATCTGCTGGATCCGATCCTTCACCCGTCCCCATCCATTCGTCCACTGCTTGAACCGTCTCTCCTTTGATTATTTGCCTTGCTTTTTTACATTTCCAGACATGTTCAATGTCTTCTTTCTCCTCCCCGCATAGTCTACAGAGGCAATTGTCCTTGTATCCTTTATTCCCTGCCTTGCCCACATTTTCGCACCTTATCCTAGCCCATTGCTCCTTTTCTTTGCCCTTGATATTCCTCGCATCCCAGTATTCCTCTCTTGTGACTCCCTTTTTGATTTTGCTGTAATTTCGGCAGTAGCTGGATTTGTCGATCTTCTGCCAATCTATCTGGCAGTCCTGCTCGCTCTTTAACAGCACTCCTCTTCCTAGATTCCTTGACACCTCTTCTAAGTTTCCCCCTTCCCAAATAATTCTCAGGGTCTCCCCGTCTCCTACCTCTTCTAAAGATTTCGATAATTCTCTTCCCCATGCTGAAGGATTACCATTGATCCAGCCTCTTATTTCCTCCCTTAGGCAGATTTTCGGTAACCTGTCCTCTTCCATCTCTAGTATCTCGTAGAGGTAATTACTCGCCCTCCTTCTGGCCTCAATTTCCGCGCTTCTTCTTCCCGATTCCATCTTCCAGATATAAGCTGGCGTGTTCCTGTCCAACCCCATGATCATTTTGATGTACCGGCCCTGGATTCTTTCTATTTCCTCCCTCCTGGCCCATCCCCAGATTTCCACCCCATAGAGTGCTCCAGCTTTTGCTAGAACATCTAGTAGATAGAGCCTTCTTTTGAGTGAGTTAACTCCTGATCTTCTCATCACTCCCCAGGCCGCGTTGATTGATTTTTGGGCTTTGCCTGACAAGGCTACTAGATGTTTGTTAAAAGAACCACCCGATGAGAACCAGAAACCCAGATATTTGAACGTGTCCACTATTTCCAGGTTCTCTCCTTTGTATTCGAATTTTTCTTCGACTTTATTCCTGCCCCCTTTCTTGAACACCATGACTTTTGTTTTTTTAACATTCACTTCCAGCTTGTTCCTGTCCACATATTTTTCCAGGGATTTTAGCATTTCTCTCAGCCCATCGTAGAAGTCTGCTATGATCGCGAGGTCGTCTGCAAACTTTAACGTGAACACCTTAGTTTTCCCAATTACTGTTCCTCCCTCATTTTTACTTGTCCATTCACTGTCTATGTCGTCCAGTAGGATGTTGAAGAGGGTCGGGCTCATCGGGCACCCTTGTCTCACCCCTCTTTCCGTTTTGAAACCCTCCGATATTCCCTGATTGGATACTACTTCGTTCAAGGTATTTTTGTAGATGGCTTGAATCATCTCGAGCATCCTACCCCTGATACCTAGTTTTCGTAGTTTTTTGAAGAGTATTTCCCTATCGACCGTATCGAAAGCCTTTTTAAAGTCTACGAATCCTACGTAAAGCTTGCCCTTTTCCTTTTTCAGTTTGTTGTTGATCAGGGAGTTCAAAACGAAAATATGGTCCCTTGTACTCCTTTTCTTCCTGAAACCCGCTTGGCTTTCCTTAATCAACTTCTTTTTTTCAATCCATTCCCTCAGTCTCGAGTCTATGATGGCCGCTAGTATTTTGTATCCCAAATCTAGAAGAGAGACCCCTCTGTAGTTTTCCGTGTCGTTCTCGTCACCACTTTTGTAGATTGGCACGATTCTAGCCGTTTCCCATCCTTTAATCACCTCTCCTTTCATCAACAACTCATTTATCACTTCTTGCATTTCTCGTGCCCAAACCTCTGGCATTCCCAGGATGAATTCGATTGAGACTCCATCCTCTCCCGGTGCTTTTCCTTTCCTGATTTTTTTCACGCAGTCACAGAATTCCCTGAACTCGATCCTCCCGTTGAGTGCCTCTTCGTCCTCATCTGTCTGCCCCTTCTCTTGTGACTCCCCCGCTTCTCTCTCTATTTCAACTACTGTTTGATCAGTCTGTGCGCGTCCCTCCCTGCTAGAATTATGATGTGACTGCTGCACTCCCTGCTTGCCCTCTAGTAGTCTTTGAAAGTGTATCCTCCACATCTCTGAATTAATATCATCCCCTTTTGCCCTCCCTTTCCTCCGAGGCCTGAACTTTCTGATTGCCTTCCAAAAATCCCCCGACTTTCTGCTACTCTCTACTTCTTTCCAATTTTTTTCTTTTCTCTGATCTCTTTTGTCTTTATATAGCTTTCTTAATTTAAGTTTTTATAACGTGAGATTATTTCTGTCGCTTCTCTTCTTTGTAGTCAGATAAACTTTCAGAGCCTCCCATACCTTCTTTCTCTGGTCTTTACAGTCCTCGTCAAACCACTCTGCACCTATATTTCCTGGCTTATGCCTGCCCCCCTCCTTTCTAGTCATTCCGACTTCTCTGGCCGCCTTCTTGATATTTTCGATTAATGTCTCCCATCTGTCATGAGCCGTAAGTCCTTCTGCTTTCTCCTTCCAAAGGTCTTCCATTTTTGCCCAGAAATCTCCAGCTTTCTTTTCATCCCAGATTAACTTTTCCCTATTTTTTGAGTTCCGTCCCTCCTTTTCCGCTGGCTTTTCCTGAGGTTCCCCACCATCGTAGTACAGCTGGAAGGTGACCGGCAGGTGATCAGACTCTATTCTCGTTTCGATTTTCATTTTTAGTATTGGGTTGACCCCCTCGTCTTCTTTTAGGATTATCAAATCTAAAACCGATCCCCCCGTGTCGCAGATATGTGTGAACTTGCCTTCCTCATCACCCTGTGTACATCCATTGAGAATTTTCAGCCCGTATTCCTCGCAAATGTTCAACAGTTTCTTACCCTCCGCATTCAAAACCTCATCCTCCGATTCTCTCAACAATTCCAGATCTCTCTCATCCTGTACATCTAGACTCTCTTCCGTGACTCTCCCTACCCTTGCGTTCCAATCTCCCAGCAGAATCAGACACTCGTTATCTCTATTCGCTTTTTCTATCACTTTACATAGACTACCCTGCACTTTAGAAATACCCTCGTTATTGTAGACAGAGACAAATTTTATTCTTTTTGATTCGCATCTTAACTTATTATTAAAAAACACAACGCCGTAATTCCATTCCTCTGACTCCCATTTGCCTCCCACCCAGCTCTTCTTGATACCTACCAAGTGACCACCCTTGGCTCTCCCTTTATTGTAAACTTTTTTCGCCGACATTGCTATCCAAATAAACTCTTTATCTAGATTTTTAACAAATTGGTCTTCCCGATCCTTAACTAGCCATGTCTCTTGTAACATTATTAAATCAAACTCTTTTAAAAAGTCCCATGTCTGTCTTACGTTGCTGGCTCCTGAGATATTCCAAGTTACACCTCTAATACCTTTAGTTGTCTCTGGTCCGAAAAAACTTGTCGCTAGGGCTTCCTTCCTCCTCATTCCAGAAAAACCAGTGTTCACCAATTTTCCACTTCATGTAGCCTGTCCTGATTTTTTCCCCTTGTTCCTTGGCCAAGAAGGCTTCATTGACAATCCAATCTTGCACTTCGAGCTCTCTATCGGTTAGGTCATCGACGATCCATAGACCAGACCCTCGGAGGTTATGTTTTCTTCTCATTATATCCATTTTGTTTCTCCAAGATTGTAGTTCTACGACGATCTCTCCCTTTTTCAACCTGAAGTTCTTTATCTCCACTACTGCTCCAATTTCTCTCCTGAAGGTCGCCTTTAGTTTTTCTTTTGTGTCCCCTCTCTGCGATCTGAATCCTCTGACGATGATGTTGTTTTTTCTGGCCTTCCTTTCCTCTATCTCTCCATCAAGTTCTTCCTTTGTCAATTTCCTAGGCCTTTGATTATTTGTTATCCCTCGTGCTGCTGATTCGATGTTGTTAGTTGCTTTGCTCTGATCCTCATTTTCGTTCACCCTATCCTCATCTCATGTTTCTTCTGGTACCAATGTCGCTTCTGAATTTGCGTCCGCAGTTTCTTTCCTGGTTTTCCCTCCTCTGTATTTATCTCTCTGCGTTTTCTTGCCTCTCCTATCTGACTTCTCCTCCTTTCTACTGTCCCTGCTCATTTGGTTTTTGATTTCTTCTAACTGTTGTTCAAGTATGCTGATATTGCTTTTTAATCTAGCTCTTTCCTCCTCCCATCTTAGTTCTTTCTCTCTTGCCCTTTGTAGTGCTGTTGTTGTCGCTCTCTCTCTCACAATTCTCTCTCTTTCCTCTTCTGCTTCTTCGCTCTTCCATTGATCTTTAAATTTATTAAGCATACCTTTCAGTTCCATTTTTGCCTTGCTTTCCCACCATAGCTCCATAGCTTCTCTTATCAGTTTGCCTAACGGAGGCTCATCCCTTTCTGCTGATTTTTTTGGCTCCATTGCTTCTAAGCTTTGAGTCTCGTTCGGCTCATTCGACTCGTCAGTTTTCAGCTCCTCTGTTAGTTTTCGGCTCCTCTTGGCTTCTTCCACTTCACCCTTGTCCCATTTCCCTGTGCCATTATTTTCATGTGAGTTTTCCTCCTGAAAAGTATCCTCCTCAGGTTCTTCATTTACAGGTTCTTCACTTACATCTCTCAGATTTCCAAGCTCTACCGTTCGCTCTGCCTCTTCGTTCACCGGGTTCAAATCTTTTTGCTCTCCTTCTCCTTCACCACTTTCTTTTGCTTGTGATTCTTGCTCACTCAGATTAAATGCTTCCGACCGTGTTGGAGATCTGGCGGTTTTTGAGCTTTTCATGAAAGCCCCATCTTTTAACCCAATCCCAAGAATAACATCTTCTTTCTTATACATAAACTTGTTCATTAACTCCGCACTTTTTGAGTCGGCTTCCGAGGTTTTCGAAACCTTCCTCGGTCTTCCCCGATTGCGCTTCGCTAGTTTATTTGTTTGTTTCGATGAATCAGCTGTTTCCTCGTCTGACTCTTGTACGCCATGCTCCTCCCGCAACATGTCGCCACTAGCCTGCACTTCCGACACTCCCGCCATCCGTGACTCCCTCTGGCGGCCTTTCCCCGAAATAAACCTCGCACTTTACACTTTCCAACCTAACCTCTCGATTATGGCGCAAAACTTTTTTGTTAATTTTACGCCCTTTCACTGTTTTTTGCCTTGAGATAACACTTCCCTGTCTTAACCGGGGTTCGCACTGACCAAAAAACACTTTTTTGCATATGCACTCAGTCTCGACTTGCAACTTCCACCCTTTATTCCTTCCTGCCAATGCTGCGCGTCTATACTCAATCGCGCGCGCCATTGTTCCCAACCGAAAAATTAATATTAAAAAAAATGAAAGCCGTGCTAAATTGAGCTAGACTCGCGACTTTCAAAAACTGAACTGTAGTTCTAGTATTAAAAATTGAACAGTAATTGATTTTACAAGACGATTCTGGGTCTGTTCAAAATTGTACACATAATTTACATATCTTCAAGTTAAAATGTGGACTAATTTAATTCGCGAGCCTCAGTAGTTACACAAATGTATAAATCCGACTGAGTCTTCATAAACAATGTTAAATTTGAAAATCACTTAAAATTAATAGATTCATAAATAAAACTTTTTTGAATAGAGACACTAAACAAAGGATTCTTTCCAATCTGCAGGGTTTTGTTTATGAATATTTTCTGATTTCTTTTAATTGAGTCTAAATAACTTTACAATTTCTTGAAAGAAATCTTTTTATTTAAAAAATTTTTTGTGAGAAGAATGCACTGAATATAACAATTTTAGAAATATATAAAAAATTTTAAATTATTTCTTTTTCCTTTTTGTGAAAATGTAATAATCTAAATACATTGGTTTGAATCATCCAAAAATAAACGCCTTCATTCAATTTCAAAATCTTATTCAAGAATTGTTTCAGTATAAAGTATTCCATTTTTAACTCATTCAATTTGGAATTTTCAAATTAAAAAAAAAAAACACAGAACAATTTTCAATATTAAAACATTCGAAACTGAATTGTCACAATTTCAGAATGGTAAATTTAAACTTTGAAAGTTACAATTTTAATTTTTCTAATTTTTAAGCTTGTAATTTAGAGCTGAAAGTGTTGAATTTTGATTCGTAAATAACAGTTGAAAAACGATTAATAATTTAGAAAAAATGCGAATAAGTTGGAGGTTTTTAAATGTTTCGAAAAAAAATTAGGAGCTTCTCAAGAATGTTGAAAGATTTCCAAAAAAAAGTTTGTTTTAATATTTCTGGGAATATTTTTAATGATTTCTTATTTCGAAAAAGTAAGTTTAAAAATATTTTAAAACATTTCAAAATATTTACAAAATTGAAAAAAAATCTGGAAGTTTTTGAGGCAATTTGTTTTGCAGGATTTTACAACAAGTTTAGGAAATATGGAAATAATTTTAAAATATATTTAAAAGTTCCGAAGGTTCCGCACTGAAGGTGACAACACGGAAAAAATGAAAGTGAAGAATTGGGTCTTTAGTACTGGTAGTCGAGGTATTCATTACTGAACTGGCGTTGTAAAAAAAAATCGCAATTAGAAATCGGTTATTAATTCAAGTGCAATCGCGGTATTAACTCCTTTAGGCAACTAAAGAGATTACAGCTTGTCGACGGTCTGACTCTCCTAAAGCCGGGTTTACACCAAGCGAGCATCGTTCGCGAACAGATGCTCGCTCGGTGTAAACGCTTGCCCGTACCGAACAGTGTTCGCGAACGTTCGTTCGTGCTCGTCCGTGTTCGGCCGCTTGTCGGTAAATCGACGAACCATCAAAGGGATTCAGAGTTCGTTGCTCGTCCGGTGTAAACGATACTTCGACAGGAGCACGCACAGCATTTTTCGGAGTGCATCGAGTTCATTGTTTTTATTCTAAAACATGGAGTGGGACAACGAAAAGTGCCACCTAGAAACCCTACCCGAATCGGGTAGTGAGGCAATGAACTTTCGAGTTCGAAATGCTAATCAATTTTTTTTTTTTTTTTAAATACTTATTATTTTTGTATATTAATTGAGAGTTTTGATGAATTTATGAAGAAGGTTTGGTTTCGATTGCTGCCTCTTAATTTAAATTTTAGGTGCATTACAATGTGAATTACAACTAAAAATTCTAAAATTATAATGTAAATTGTATGTAAAATTCACGTATTTGGTTAAAAACGATTCTTTTTTGGTAAAAAATTAATCTTTTTGGTTATAATTTCATTTCTTTGGTTGAAAATTAGTTTTTTTCATTGAAAATTTAACTATCATATTGAAAAATTATTTTATGTGCTAAAACGATTTCAGACAGTATCACTATCGACGCAGCACGGATTGGCAGCTTTGATAATGTGGGTGCCATGTTCGTGCACTTTTGTCGGAACACGGACGAATGCTCGCGAACAACTGCTCGGCTGTTCTCGGCTCGGGCAGTGTGAACGGGAAGCTCGTCGCCTGTTGACGAATGCTCGCAAGCATTCGCAAACGTTTGCGAACGTTCGCGAACGATGCTCGCTTGGTGTAAACCCGGCTTAGCGCACCGTGCGGAGTTCAGTCCAGAATAGGAATCGTTCCTATACTCGCAACAGTAAAGAATGATCGGCCAAAAAGAATTCACAAGGACACAGAGCGGCGGCTGTTGACGGGTCGATATAGTCACTTTTCATCTTATAAACTTACATTTATTTATATATTATACATACATACAGTCCAAGCCCCGAGCATTGCCGGTTCCCCGATTTCTCGCTCGAGCGCTACCCCCACTTTAGCGTCGCTCGCGACCGATGCATTTCATAGCTAACGCTCCGAGGATTGCCGGGAACGAAACGTCCGAATCTGAAGGTTTTTTTCGGGCAAAATCTCGAAATTTTTCAGTCAAACAAATTGTTCATTTTATTATACATATAAGAAATTAAATATGAGGAAATCTGTTCGTTATTCAACATTATTTTTAATCCACTTTAAAAAAATGTGCTATTATATAAAATCAAATTTATGTACTATAAGGTATCAATGTTTCTTGCACGAATATTTGTGAATATATCACAATATCAAAGATAGCTAACCAATCAATTTTTATTTTACTTTCCGTCAAATATTTAAGGGCTTTGCACAGAGATGTTTTGGATAAATGTTCAACATAAAATGTGAACGTTAAAACCTGGAAAAAACCATGAAAAATTATAAAATCGCGTTCAAAAGATATTAGATGCCTGATTTCAGCTCCTTTAATATGCATTTCTATGAGATAACTGCTCGCAGTATTATTGCGCGGTATAAAAAGTGGAAAAGAGTGAAAGAATTTTTTCTTTTACATATTTTAGCTGTATCGGTTTTTTAATTTTCATTTTTCAAATGAACTAATATCTATTCTCACTGCTGTAAAAAAAGCTTTTCATTGTTTTTTTGTTTACGTTTTTCATGTATATTATAATCACGAAGATTACACGAGTGACATCAAATTGTGGTTATAATTGACAATTCGATATTTGAGTTTCTCTTTGTTTAAAAAAAAAACAAGCAATAAGACACAGTAATTATTAATGTATTGCAAGAGATTACATAAGTAACGTTAAAAGTGAGGTGAAATATTTGTCACTTTGACGCTTTGTTTACATTTATTCTAAGAATCGAACATACCGTAGCTAATGTTCGATTTTTATGTTTCACATGCCTTTAAACTCGGGTTTATAACAAAATAATACAATTTTAATCACTTTTGTACACATGTACGTACACTAGGTACATGAAACGATTTTCGAGATAGATTTTTTAACCAACCGACGCGCGGCAATGCTCGGAGATTGTCAGCTGTATTCTTCTCTTCCACGCATTCGAGCGTGACCGAGCTTAGAGTGGGGGTTTATGGCTTCTTGGAATCATACTCCCCTACAGCCCCGAAAACGGCAATGCTCGGAGCTTGGACTGTAATAAAAAATAGTTTAAAAGAAAATGGATACTTTTGATGATTTCGAAACTAAATTTTGACTTTTAATTTTTAAAATTACATAATTTTAAGAGAAGGTATAAAAATATGGGACGACTAAAAAAATTCCGAAAAGGATGACTGAAAAGTCCCGAAAAATGAAATCTCCGACACTATTAAATTGCCGAATGGGAAAAATTTTCGAATAATAAAATTTCCGAAATTATAATATTGTCGAACAGTTTATAATATTACCGAATTGGAAAATTTCCGACAGAAAATATCCAAAGTAAAAAATTCCCGAATTAGAGGATCCCCGAATTAAATCATGAAGAACAATTTTTTCTCAATAAATATTATTTACTTATTAAAAATACAATAATCATATATTGTTATTGAAGAAAATTTTAATTATTTAAATCTTTTTAAATTATTGCCTGAATTCACAAGAACAATAATTGTTTAAAAATTGTATCAAAAAATAATATAAAAAACACGTGCGCTTCGAAAGAAAACAAATTCTTCCTACATTTTCTTCGAACCTAATAAAATTTTTCAAACAAACTTTGCAGGATTCAATTCAGCACCGATTTATGTAGGAACTTATTTAATTTATTATTTGTTTTTAAATTAAAAATTTGATTTTTGAGAACGTTTTACGTATTTTTTTAAATACTATGAACATTTTCAAACAAAATTTTTCATCCATTTTTTTAATCATTATTATTTTAAATTCAAACAAGAATTTTTTAAAACTTAAAACATTAAAAACGTTTCTTTGATCAAAGTATTTTATGATTGTATTTTCAATAAATAAATAATATATAATGAACAACAATTTTTTAAACTATTTAAATTCAGGAATTTTCTAGTTTGGATTTTTTATAATTCGGCAATTTTCTGCCAGGAATTTTATTATTCGTGAATTTTTTAATTCGGGTGTTTTATATTGTGGCACTTTTATTATTTCGTGAATTTTATTATTTGGGAATTTCGCAATTTGCGAATTTTACAGTGTCGGGAATTTTATTTTTCGGGACTTTTCAATCGCTTCGGAAAATTATCGATAATTCTAGTATTACCGAATTTAAAAATTTCCGAATCATAAAAGATCCGAACTAGAAAATTCACCAATTTAAACAATAAACAAATGGTTTGTTAACAAATATTTTTAAAATGAAATAATAAAATATTTATATCAAAGAAAAAACTTTTTTAACGTTTAAACTTTACAATTTTTTAAATTATTGTTTGAATTTAAAATAACAATAATTGAAAAAATATATTTCTTGATAAAGAATTTTGTTTGAAAATGTGCACTGTTTTTTTTTTTTTTTTTAAATTACAAAAAAAACGTTCTCAAAAATCAAATTATTAATTTATTTTTATGCAATTATTGTTATTTTGAATTCGAACGATAATTTGAATAAAATTAAACATTTAACAAAATTTCTGTGATCAAAATATTTGATTATTGCATCTTAAATATAAAAGATTTATAAAATTGTGAAAATATCGTAGATTTTGAGGCAATTTTTTTGCAGAATCTTACACAAAATCTTACGAAAAAATGAGAATAATTTTAAAACCTATTTGAAAGTTCTGAAAAAAGTTCAAAAATATAGTTTGAATTAATATATATTATTTGTATTTTAAATTTTATACCATATGACGTACGTAAATATTTCGAGTAAGCTGTATCAATTATAATAGTTCACAGTTTTATTTTAAAATAGATTGTATGGATCATGATACTTTTTATGAATGTGCTATTGAAATTCTATTCAAGTAATTAAATTTTTTTGCAAATGCGAAACCTAATCTGGCTTGGATGGAACTGCCGTCTTAACCTCTATTTTCAATTTGAATGGTTCTTGTCCGAGCTAAAGTTATCGACGAGTGTGATGAGAGTTGCTTACAGCGCTCCAAGTGGCTCTTGGAAAACTATATCGATTGGTGCTATCGGGGAGTAGTGGTGGGTACAGGGGAACTGACAATTTTCACCGGACGCGCCGTCTATATTTATCGCGGGTAACTAAGCCCGCACCGCATCTACGTTTATAATATCTTTGGCTAGACCGTGTATTCGACTTAGATCATGCTTCGAACACATAATTCTGAACTCCGCTCAGGGCAAAAGTAGGTACTCAGTGTGCACGAATTCTGCTCAAGAGGTTTGCAAGTGCCCCTCCCATTAGAATTGAATACATGTCAAATTATGTTTCACAATTTCATTAGATTTTGAAATATTTCTTTAACTACATATTCATTTTTAAACAAAATTTTATTAATATTTTTTTCATAAGTTTGAATTACAAAGTATAATTTTATTTACATAAGACATTCCTATATACACTAGTCTATACAGAGACCCGCGACTATTGTTACATTTTTACTTTTTCGTCCTCTTCGCTCTTTTTCCTTTGTTCCTATAACTGTAATGAGCCGATCACACTGATTTTTGGAAATATACTTATTTAATTTTAAGGCTGTTTGCGCAAATCTGTCACACAAGTTTACTTTTTTTTTACATTCAAGAAGAAATTTTGATGGATGAAGGCAAAAAGAGTCTAAAACTCATATGTATGGTAAAATGTGCGACGTTTCGTTGGCATTGGTTCGCCAACCTCATCAGGCGTAAAAAACCCATTTTTGGTCGACTGAAATGACAGTCTAAAGTCAACTTTTTTTAGTTTATTCTTGAAGTTTTTTTTTCGAAATTTACTAAATGAGACATTAATCCATACATTGCTGTCGTTCATTAAAAATCAGATCTTTGTCAACTCTATAATTTATAATATTTTATGGTGATTTATGGTGTCGAGTAAAAATAAACACAGTTAGATTATTACAATTCCTTTAGATATTTCGGCACATGATGGTGTCCCTCTTCACTTAATTATTCAGACAATATTTTCACGCATACATAATATGGGAAATATAATACAATTTCGATCTCTTAATTATCTGCGGAGATTTGGCTAACATGACAGTTGTTAGTTTTCATAAACCTATCTTTGGTTACCTGAATGTTGTAGCCACGCTAACTTTTGAAGGATTTTTCCAATCGAGTCAGCCTTTGATAAACTTGTTAAGGGTCCTGAAATGAAGGAATTTTGAAAACTTTCATAAAGTAGAAAAAAATATTTTTTTCTGATAGATCACAAAATTTCAATCCAAATTTTTACTCGATGTGAAATATATTTCGGAACTATCCTTATCAAATTGTTTAATTCAATAAAAATTCGAAAAGTAAGAGCATTTTCAAATTTGGAAAGAAAATTTTTTGAAGAGTTTCCGAAATTTTTGTGAAAGTTTCTTGTACACGACAAGAAAACTTGCAAATCATTCAAATGACCTTCTCAATTTTGATAAAAATTAAAAAAATATGTTTTTCAGCATTTTCAAAAAATAGAAAAAACTTTTCTTCTGATCAATTAAAACATTTTAAGTGACATTTTTGATAGGTATTAAATATATTTAAACATTATCCCATGAAATTTTTCAATAAAAACAAAATCCAAAGAGTTTCATCATTTTCAAAATTACGGATTTGAAAAGAATCATAAGTTATAGTTATGGGTTTTAGTAGATGTCAACAAGATTAATCAATCATCATATAGCAACATCTTTCGATTACACAAGAATTGAAAAAGTTCTATAAGATATTAATTATCAAGTAAATTATACTAGGTGCGATCTTTTTAAAATACAGTCCAAGGATTATTAATATTTTCTTCGAATTCTTTGACTTGTATGTTCCAAATTAGTTCTCCTGAATGTTTAAACATATTAACAATCGGCAAATATGAAATATTACACGTACTTTTCGTATTACTTATTTCAACAATGTAAATTATATTCAATAAGAAAATCTAATTTTTAAAAACATTTTAACGAAAAACATACCAATTTCTCATATTCCGTTTTATTTTGTTTACATGGTTTTATTTTTCGAAAGCAATCGTCTGTATAACCTAGCTGCTGAGCGTGAAGCGCGAGTATCGCAATGAGAATATAATCGTGAAGACCTTAGGTGCTTTGAGAAAGGTATGTTAAGCTGACGTAACCACATGTTCGAATCGAGTTAAAACCTATTTCATAATTAAGAGCTCATTTAGTGCTAATTTAATGCCCAATTGCCAAATTTAATGCTCCACTATTTTTTTTAACCCGTGGGTTACGCTAGAATCATTTAGTGCTAATTTAATGCCCGATTGCCAAATTTAATGCTCCACTATTTAAAAAAAACCGTGGGTTACGCTAGCTTCACGTTAAGCTGACGTAACCACATCGTCGAATCGAGTTAAAACCTATCACATAATTAAGAGCTCATTTAGTGCTAATTTAATGCCCAATTGCCAAATTGAATGCTCCACTATTTAAAAAAAAAACCGTGGGTTACGCTAGCTTCACGTTAAGCTGACGTAACCACGTGTTCGAATCGAGTTAAAACCTATTTCACAATTAAGAGCTCATTTAGTTATAATTTAATGCCCAAATACCAAATTTAATGCTCCACTATTTTTCAAAAAACCTTGGGTTACGCTAGCTTAACGTTAAGCTGACGTAACCACATGTTCGAATCGAGTTAAACCCTTATTTAAGGCCCAATTGCCAAATTTAATGCTCCGCTATTTTAAAAAACGTGGTTTACGCTAGCTTAACGTTAAGCTGACGTAACCACATGTTCGAATTGAGTTAAAACCTATTTCATAATTAAGGGCTCATTTAAGGCTTTCTAGAATAACCAAAGTAAATTTTTCAGAATCAACCAGTATCCCTCGAAAACGGCTCTTTATTATTTATATATTATTATATAGATAAATAGTCAGCATGCCTTTTCAGATTCTTATGATAATGGGTGATGCTTAATAAATAATAATTGGACAAAAATAGCTTTTTATTTCGCTCACATAATGGCGTTTTCCCAAATTTGTTTTCGCTTTAATCAATTAGAAGGGCAAAAAATAATGGTCATAATGGAATGCATACATAAAATTTTGAAAATGACAAGTTTGATTGTCGATATTTGAATAATGAAAACGTCAAAAATCCTATTTCTTTCTCTCAATGGAAAGAAGCAAAAACAGCATTTTGCAAAACCTTCGGTATTTTCGCTGGGTAGTGATGAACAAAATAATAATTTGTTTCTAATTAATAATGTTGCCAATTTGTAAACACTTTGCAAATGTAATATGACTTTGATAATAAGTTCTTTATCACTTAGTACGATTTTCAAAATGTTTGTAATTTTTGGCCAGTTTACAAAAGTAAATAATTTGTTTAATTGCAATTTTCATATTATTGCCAGCCGAGCAACGTTTTGCAAATCTGATAATTTTCAGATCTCGACATTTCCAACATTTGCTACCCAAAAACGCAACCTTCGCAATTTTCGCTGGAATTTTAGGAGTCGAATTGCAAAAAATTTAACAATAATTTAAAAAACGATCATTTGCGTTATATATTTAGTTTTGCATATCATATAATAGTTTCTACTCAATGGAAAACAGCAGAAACAACATTTTGCAAAATCTTCGGAATTTTTGTTAATTGACTCGATTTGTATGTCTAATTCCACTGGTCTAATAATTCGCGGGATAAAAAAATAGGATTTTTGACGTTTTTATATTTTCAAATATCGACAATCAAACTTGTCATTTTGAACATTTTAGGTCTGCATGCCATGAGGGTGGTTTTTAGGGGTCTGCCGAACATTCTCACCTACCCTATAATTCGCGGGGGAAAAAATAGGATTTTTGACGTCCTTAAATTTTCAAATCTCGACAATCAAACTTGTATTAAGCAGGTCGGAATAATGTTTGAGGGTGGATAACCCCTTAAAAATTTTTCATTCGACAATTCTTCCAGACAGAATATCATTTTTCCCCTTCTAATTGATTCAAGCGAAAAAAATTCGAAAAATAATTTTTTTAATTTCGTTCATATGAACATTCGTAACTTCAAGTACATGTGGAAACGCCATCATCTGAGCGAAATAAAAAGCAATTTTTTACCAATTATTATTTATTAAGCACCACTCATTATCATAAGAATCTAAAAAGCCATGCTGATTATATAACTATATAATGTTATACTATATCAACCGGAAAAATCTGTTTTAATTAGTTTGCCACCAACTTTTATGGTTAAAGTAGTTTGTTCAGAACGCTACCAGGATCAGAATTTTACATTTACTTTTCCGAAACACAGCGCTATTCGTTTGGCGATAGTCTGGTCTGTGCAGCAGGTAGGATTCTTTTAATATTATTGAATCTAAATTGAGAGGCGAGGAGGGGGAGTGCTCGGTAAAAGTATAAATGTAACAAATTCAATTTGTTCCATAAAATAAAGAGTCCTTTTTGTAGTTTTAGAATATAGGCAATTTTCGTATCTATTCATATAAAATACTATATAATATATATAAATATATAAATATAAAATATACAAATACTATATAAAATTAGATAAAACAGAAAAATTGTCTACGGTTAGTTTTTTAACAAATTGTTTGAAGAAAAATTCTTTACAAAGAAAGATTTCCGTTTAGCTCTTAATTATCGTATGGTTAGTTTCACGATTTTTGCATAATTTTTGCAAAGAGCCGTTTTCGAGGGATACTGGTTGATTTTGAAAAATTTACTTTGGTTGTTCTGGAAAGCCTTACATGAGTCCTTGATTATGTCATAGGTCAGAACTCCATTCAATATTATTTTCACATGTGGTTTCGTCAGCTTAACGTTAAGCTAGCGTAAGTCATTCGACTGTTGAGCTTATATTCCACTAAATAAATAAACCCATGTTTTTTTTTCAATAGCAAAGCATTAAATTTGGCAATTGGGCATTAAATTAGCACTAAATGAGCTCTTAAATATGAAATAGGCAGGGTGTACAGTAGGGTGGTCCAAAAATGCATTGGAAAATTTTTTGTTTCAATTTTTATCGGGACACCCCCCAAATTTGTTCGAATCCGCACAAAAATAAATGCGTTTTTTTTTGTTTTGAAAAAAATGATATTTAGGGGTGGCGCAAGCCCCATGAAGTTTAACATGTATTGTATTTCCCATAAGAAAAAAATACGTTTTTGTAAATCTTATTCAGAATCCTCAATATTATCTCAATCGAGTTGGAACTCAACATTTCTCTTCACAATTAGCCATAGAATACGAATAAAATATCACTTTTCAAATATCACCCCCATAAGTCTGTTTTATAGGGTCCCAAAGAAACCCCATAAGTGCAAAAATGGGTTTTGCGAGTTTTTGGCGATAATTATGATTTTTTTGCATTTTTTTTTATTGCGAATTATTTCTAATACATAAAATCTGACTTTATACTGAAAATTAGATATTTTCATGAATTTTTTAAACAATTTATTATTGTTTTTAGAAATTTTCTCATAGAATGTGGTTAGAAAGACGCGGTTTTGTCACAAATTTTCCATTTGTTGTCCAATTTTCAATTAGAGGGAAGTGATAGTTCATCAATGTTAACAATAGTGATTGTTTAAACAATTTATTATAATTATTAATAATATTATATTTGAAT
>CAKNXH010063975.1:6826-18811 GCA_932178445.1 Andricus quercusramuli | reverse complement strand
TGTTTAAACAATTTATTATAATTATTAATAATATTATATTTGAATAATGCTGAAAAGATGCGGTATTTTTTGTTGAAATTTCTGGTTTTTTGTCCACTTTTCATTCGGAGTGAAGTAATAATGAATTCAAGTTAACAAAATAATTGTTTAAACAATTTGTTATACTTTATAATATTATAATTGAATAATACTAGAAAGATGCGTTTTTTTTTTAATTTCTGGCTTTTTGTTTAATTTTCATTTGGAGTGAAGTAATAATGAATTCAAATTAACAAAATAATTGTTTAAACAATTTATTTTAATTATTAATAATATTATATTTGAATAATGCTGAAAAGATGCGGTGTTTTTTTTTAAATTTCTAGTTTTTTGTCCACTTTTCTTTCGGAGTGAAGTAATAATGAATTCAAGTTAACAAAATAATTGTTTAAACAGTTTATTATACTTACTAATAATATTATATTTGAATAATGCTAGAAAGATGCGTTTTTTTTTTAATTTCTGGCTTTTTGTTTAATTTTCATTTGAAGTGAAGTCATAATGAATTCAAGTTAAAATAATTGTTTAAACAATTTATCATCATTGTTGATGATATTCTCTTTGCTTAATTGGTAGAATGTTGCGGTTTTTTCTGAAATTTTCAACTGTTTGTTTATTTTTCATTAGGCGTGACTTAATAATTAATTAGATTGAGCAAAAATAATTGTTCAAACAAATTATTATTGTTTATGACTATCTTCACCTATCAATTGCACCTGATAGTTGCGGTTTTTCGGCAATGTTTACCTTTCTGTCCTTATTTAATATTTTTGCTAAATCTAATTAATTATCAAGTCACGCCTAATAGAAAATAGACAAACAGTGGAAAATTTTAGAAAAAACCGAAACATTAGTAGATATACAGGGGGAGTTCTGGATGAGTTAGTATTAGTGTGTGCGTGCATGCGCGCGCGCGCGCGCGCGTGTGTGTGTGTGTGTGTGTGTGTGTGTGAAGCTTCACATTAGATTTTACGTTGCAAAAATATATATTCCAAACGTGTCGATTATAATGTAGAACGTTCTGGCAACGCGTGCAAGGTTATAACAAGAAAAACAAGGGTGACTTATTGCTTCCTTACAGATAAAACGTTCTAGAATATTCTTAATGGCATCATCAAAATATACCACGCAATTTCTTGAAAGAATTTCTTTCGGCAGCAGCTTCAAGGTTATTGTAATGACGCATCACATTTTGCGTTGCAAAAATTATATCCCGAACGTGTCGATTACAGTGTAGAACGTTCTAGAACATTGTTGTATCACATGATGCAATGTAGAGAATCGAATTTTACGTGTTTCTACGCATAGAACATGGTTGCATCACATGATGCAATATTGCGCAATGTCAAGAAAACGAATTTTACGTGTTTCTACGCATAGAAAACTGTTGCGCCATATGATGCAATATTATGCAATATCACGAAACGAATTTTACGTGTGTCTAGATGTTTTAGAACATTGTTGCATCATATAATGGAAAAATCTTTTGAAATTTGGTAGAGGGAGTAAGCGCCTATAAAAGAAGGCCAGATCTTCTCTTTCATCAGTTTATTGTCAGATGTCAGATTGTGAAGAAGAAAAGCGACAAGAGCTGAAAAATCGTTTAAACGTATTTCTACAGAACATTCGAGAACTAAAGCAATTAATACAAGTGCGAATAGATTCACAAACTTTAACGAAAAACTTTAGTACTTTGAATATTGCAAAAAGTGAAACAGTGAAAAAATGGATTTCTCCAAACTAAATAAAATTGCCATCAATAACAACTTCCTTCCAACGAAGAAGCTCAAGGAACTAGAGCTGAACAAAAACTATGAAATTACAAGCATCAGGAAAGCCACAACACAGTTTGGAGTTCGATTCATTGTTACGGTAGAAGACAAATTTACCGTTTTTCTACCAGCGAGGATGACCAATCTGCTGAGTGAAGATGAAAATCTGCTGTTGGGAATGCAAAAGTCTGGTGAAGATGGTGATCTCTGCATGCGGTATTTGGGTGGATGCTATCGCTCAGTATCTGAAAGCCTTCAGTGCAATCAACATCATCATCATCATCATGCCTCATACGCCTCGAAATCAAATGTTGCATGCAGCTACATACAATCTGAATTCATCATTCACAAAGCAGATTATCATTGGTGTTGATTTTAAAAAAGACGGAAAGCTCGCCTCATCTGTGAAACTGTTGGCCAGTCATCCTCGTGCAAGTATAACCCTGAATCCTGAAGACTGGAAATTATTCAAAAGTTACTTTAAACTCATTTCACTGTTCTTTGATGGCCAAGAGAAGCAGCAGCAATGCATCGACTGTGGAAATTTCCATATACATATGACTACATCTTTTGGAGATTATATAGTGGCTTTGGAGCAAATTCAAGAAACTCGAAAATATTATCCATTTGTACTACAAGAAACAGCGTTTGCTGTTCTCAAGGAAGTCAGTGTTTGTATCGACCGGTATCTTCTGGAGCAGAGTCTTATGCCGTTTCAACGCACAAAGGAGGTCATCATTGAAACCATCGCTGAAGGTGTTTGGTGCAATGTGAAATCACCTTGTGTGGAAAGTGTAAAATCTTATATACAACAAAATTATGCAAGTTTAAAAAATGAAGCAATGAAAAAACTTAAATTCAATAATCTCATACGATTTGAAATTCTGTTTCTTGAAATGATTACTTTTTACAATCAAAAGGTGTGTGAAGAAGTGATTGGGAAACTACCAGAACTCAGATGAGTGAATGGTACCTTTGTACATTAAAACTTGTCATGTGTTTTTATTGGTATGAGAATCTGAATAAAAAGATATAATTTAAGCCAAATTCGCCTTTTTTCATTTAATAGATTAAGGGTAGGTAGATGAGTAAGTAAAAAGATATATGTTTGAGAATAATCAACTTTATTCAGAAAAAACCTTAATATTAATACAAAGATACTTACAAACTAGACTTATCTATCCAACTATTGTGAGAGTCGTCAAAACCTAACCATTTTACAAACAGCTCATTTCCACGTTTTTTCAGTACTTTTTCCACAAGATAAATGTCTGGATGTCTAACTTTGCCAAGTTCTTGTTCGTAAAAACTACCTGCAATAGCTTTATCTCGATAATCTTTAAGCATATACGTCACTGGTTCAGTATTCTTAACATGACTTATGGTAAATATTTCAGTTGTCCAATTCGGTGTGTAGCTTTTCTCAAAAACATGCTTAAATTTACTTATGCGAACTTTATCTCCTACTTTAAATTTAGCTTTCTCAACTGCTTGTTTCACATTGAAATTTTTGTATACATTGAACAACAATTTTTTCTCATTTTGCTTATCAACATCTTTTGGTTTCATTCTAATAGTCTGATGTTTGGTATCGTTGTAAGAAAAAATTAAATCTTTCAAAATATCTATCCACTTATAATTACCCTGCAAGCTAAATTGCATCCACATTTTATTCTTCAAGGTACGATTAAATCGCTCGCAAATTGATGCTTTCAAATTACTAAATGTCGAGTACAAATTTATCTTATATCGCTCCATAAGCTTCTCAAAATGCGAGTTGTAAAATTCTTTACCTCTATCAACATGTACATTTTTTGGTACGCGTCCTTTATCAAGTACAGATTTCATGGCTGCAGCTACATCTTCACCCTTCTTGGATTTAACGGGAACAGCCCAAGCAAAATTTGAAAATATGTCAATTACAGTTAAGATGTACTTGTATCCTTTGTTTAATCTCTCGTACGGTTGCATTTCAAGAAGATCAGCTTGCCAGGTCTCATCAATTCCACGGGTGTCAAAATGTCGACGTTGGTAATTCCTTCTAGCTGGCTTGTGCAGCTCCTTCACCAACTGCTGCTTCTCAACGTCCATTTTTGAGTGCATTCAGTCTGTTGTCTACCTGACTAATGAGCTCTGAATTTCGATATACCAGGTTTTGAATTGATTCAGCATCAATTTTCGCATTTTTGAAAAGTTTATCTGTGGAATTTTCCAAAGTCTCAATCATCATATTATTATTGACTACTTCAGTTCGCAAGGAAGCTATAACATCGTAGATAGTCTGAAGTTCACGATGTATCATATGTTGCACCATACTCAGATTAACAGCATCATTCTGCTCTTGTGCATCAGCCACTTTACACAGCCTTTTATTATTCATGTCATAATCTCCTTCAGATGTGACTTTGAAGCCAATTCCAGGAGGACCACGACTTGTACTCCCTGCTCGCTTGGAATGACGCCCGAATACATCGATGCTCATCTTGTAAATGATTAAAATCTGGACAAAGCACTCATTAATATATAAATCCAGCTTCTCGCAGCTCTTCAATAATTGATATAATTTCGTTTGTGTGACTTGGATTTCCAGCTGCTTGAGACGCTAGTAGTAAGCGTAATCGATCTACCAATTCATTCGGGTCATCCCAGTAAATGTAGTCCATCAGACTACCCTGTCTAGCAATCATGTGTTGCGGGATCAAACCTTTACCTGATAATGATTTTCGGCTTTTACTTCGCCTATTTGTATTTTTTTATGGAGATGTGGGAATTAATTTCTTTATAAAATTTTTATATTTAAAGGATTGATTGTCACGAATTTCGCCATCTGGTTTATAATTCTTTTTATACGCGTTTGTTGCAATGATAATTTGCCTATAATTTTCATGATCATTGGCGGTTATAGAGGACTCTTCGGGAACTTTTTTAAATAAAATTTCAAGCAAGCCTTTACTTTTGGGAAAATTCAAATTACCCACGTGAATATAGTTCTGACTGAAACTTATCGGAGAGTCTCCAATTCTTAATCTATCTCTCGTTAATTTTCTCACTCCATACACATTATCCAGTTCTCTGCTTCTTTCACCCAACAATATGAGATACTTGTTTGCATCATCAACAATCCATGAATGAGAATTGATTTATATGACAAATCATCATAATCATCATCAATACTTGCTTCTACTTTACTCTTTGCTTCCTCTTCTTCTTTCCTTTTGATTGGCTCAACTTTTTTCTTCATATTCTTGAGACCACCAACAATTTTCTCGAGTGGATTAACAATGGGCTTAAAAGTGTCACTTAATGTTCGTTCAACTGTTTCTTTACCCAACTTTATTAACCTATGCTTCCGACGAATTGATTCACTAGCTCTAGCAATTTGATGTAAAATATTGTTTTGCTTTTGGAAATTTTCCTGACGTGAGGACATGTTGATACATCAACGTCTAAGGTGCGACTGTTTCTGTATTGATCAGAGCATATGTATATATATATTACTTTCCCAGATTTATGAAACAATCAAAACCTTTCCTATATCTACCTTGATTAAGATTCCTATCCTTGTCAATTACAACGAATCCATACTTATCACTATTCCAGCAAGCTAAACACATGTGTTTAAATTTTGAATAAGTCATATCAGTAGTCACATGATCATCATAAATATGCTTTAGATTCAATTCATCTTGTTTAAATAACACAAGTAAATTAACATTATCGCGTACAAGATGCTTAGGAATATGGGCATATGTCTGGCTCAAGTAAAAACAGTCGACATCCTTGTGTCTACCCATAGAAAAAAATGCTCTCATATTATCCTGTTTCTCGCAAGCCACATCATCAAATACAATTATTGAATTTGGTTTTGCTTCACTTGGCATTATAACCTGCTCATGCTCATTGAAAGGATAGTACTCAACGCCATCTACAGATTGAAGGACTTTTTCCAAAAATTCATACTTTGGTTGTTTCAGAGATTTTGAGTAGATGTAAATATTTTCGAATCTTAGTCCATTTGGATGTATCAGTAGAGCCTGCAAAGCATTTGTCTTTCCACAGTTGGAAGGTCCACAAAATATTGCTCATACGCTGTTTGGCAACAAATGTCCATGCCGTTTTTCTCTATTCTCGTTTTGAACAAGCGAATCAAAATTCTGGATAGGTTTTTTCACAGGTTGTGTTTTAAACTGCATCTTGACAAAGACTGACGGGAAAACCTATAAATATCTTGGTTATATAGGTTGAACCTTCAGTCTGAAAGTATCCCTTGCATAGATATGATCGTTCACAGAGGCAAGCGGGTCAGTTGTAAACGAACCTTGAAGCAGGCAAGACGTGGAAGAGGTTTGCTCAGCAGAATCATCAACAATTTGCCGTTTGAGTTGCACTTGCCTGGTTGCCAGTACTGTGGACCAGGTACTAAACTAGCCAAACGATTAGCACGACGTGATCCAGGAATCAATCCACTGGACGCTGCTTGCAAAGTGCACGATATAGCCTACTCACAGAATAGAGAAAATATAGAGGCTAGAAACTCAGCTGATAGAGAACTAGCTGAAAAAGCTTGGAAACGTGTCTTGGCTCAGGACGCAGGCATAGGTGAAAAGGCAGCTGCTTGGGGAGTAACAAATGCAATGAAGATGAAATCAAAATTAGGGATGGGTCTCAGAAATAAAAAACCTACCACTACACTGAGAAAAATTGTCGCTGCAGCTAAAAAGTCCATGATTTCAACCAATAATGCGCAAACTGCCATTAAATCTGCACTCAGAGGCGCACGCGCAGCTGTAATGAAGGCTGGTGGAAAAAGAAATGTGAATAAACCTCGTATTCTACCTGTACCGGCCAAAGTAGGAGGATTTTTACCCTTTCTCATACCCGCTTTTGCTGGTCTCAGTGCTGCTGGGGCGCTAGCTGGTGGAGCTGCAGGAATAGCTAAAGCTGTAAATGATGCAAATTCGGCAAAACAGCGACTTTCAGAAAGTAAACGGCATAATGAAGCGATGGAAGCCATTTCTTTAGGAAAAGGTCTTTACTTGAAGCCATATAGGGAAGGATTAGGGCTACATCTAAAGCCATATAAACAAGGAGCAGGACTTGAACGCAAGTCAAAAAACTCAAAGTGAAGCTACCTCATCGGGCCTTAACTGATGCAGATTCACTCAAATTTGCGAAATCTTTGAAGATTCCGCATTTTCGAGGTGTTTTTATGCGAAAGGGATTACCAAAGGGTGGACCACGTAAATATGAATGTGCCATTGTCAATCTTGACGATAAAAAAGGACCAGGAACACATTGGTGGTCTTATAAAAAGATTGGTAGTAAAATAATGTATTTCGATAGCTTCGGTAATCTTCGGCCACCTTCGGATCTCTTCAAGTATCTCGGTGCTGGTAGCATAAAGTATAATCATGAGAGATATCAAAATTACGATACATTCGTGTGTGGACATTTATGTTTGCAATTTCTATGCAATCAATTAAAATCTAAAAGTACGTTCAATCTATTTAAGTGCTGAAGTTTGCAATATCAAGTCAGTTGAACGCTAGCAGTCATCATGGATGATTCATTGACACTGACATTATCGGGAACTTCTCCAATCCTGGAAACTCACTATTTTCCTCCGATTGAGTTATCTCCTCATAAAAATTACGCCCTTGGACTCGTTGAATTTCTAACTTTTAATTCAATACCCAATGTAGACATTGGTCAAAGTAAATTTTACGCGGGTAATGAAATAATTGAAATACCTACAGGAAGTTATGAAATAGGTGACATGAAGCGCTATCTACAGAATGTTTTAGTCAAAAAGGGTATTGAAATTCATATTAAACCAAACAATAATACTCTAAAAAGCGAAATTTATTGCAGTCACGATGTAAATTTTGAGCCTAAAGATTCTATTGGTCAATTGCTAGGTTTCTCGCCACGCAGACTAAAAGCTAAACAAGTGTATGAATCTGATCAACCGGTATCAATCATAAAAGTGAATTCTTTGAGGGTCGAGTGTAGTATAACTACAGTTGCATACATTAATGGCCAGAAAGTACATACTATTCATGAATTTTTTCCTTTAGTGCCACCTGGATATAAGATAGTGGAAGTACTATCTCATGTCATTTACCTACCAGTTGCCGTGCAGACAATAGATCATATACAGCTCCGTATAGTTGATCAAGACGGACATTTGGTTAATTTTCGTGGAGAAGTTATAACAATTAGACTAAACATCAAGTCTCTCTAATAATAATAATGGGTATTGTTTTCAACACAAAGATTGGCTTTGGTTATAATAAACCAGCACAATGCCACAAGCTAATCAGTCGACAAAGAGCATTCAAAGGGTTAACATCTCAAAGCGCCCTCTTCCTAAAAAGTCAAGGTCTGAAGCTCAAAAGAATTTTTCGCACCTGCATCTGTAAATTTGTCTATTGTCGTTTGATCATTTGTCATGGACGGGGAAATTTTAAATATTCAAGCACCAATCATCTTTGATGAGTCGATTGCACACTGTGAAATTCATGCACATCAGCCTTATGCCTCATCAACCTTCAACAACAGTGATGAAATTCGGATTGCTGTTCAAAATCAGGACCACTGTCTCCTGCCGAGCAAAAGTTCACTTCATGTGCATGGAAGAATCACAAGAACTGATGGAGCGCAGTGACAAACACAGTTTTAGTTTCTAATGCCATCTGTCATTTGTTTGAAGAAGCAAGATACGAAATCAATGCAATAGAAATTGATAGAAACAAGAATGTTGGTCTCACTAGTCTCATGAAAAATTATGTATCTCTAAATCCTGGACAATCACGTTACATACAGAATACTGGTTGGCTCGAAATAAATGATAATAATCAATCATTAACCATCGCTACTGGTTACTTTGATGTAGCCATACCGCTTAACATGATATTTGGTTTTGCTGAAGATTATCACAAAATCATTGTCAATGCTAAGCATGAACTTATTTTGTCAAGATCAAAAAGTGATGCAAATGCCATCTTGCAAGCGGCTCCCATCGAGCAGTATAAAATTGAAATTAATAAATGAGAGTGGTTATTGCCTAGCGTGAGACTGTCAGATTTACGAAAATTTCAGTTGCTAAAATATATTGAAAAAAATCCACCTATTCCAATAAGTTTTCGAACTTGGGAACTGTATGAATATCCTCTACTTCCAACTACTTCAAACCACGTTTGGACAGTAAAAACCTCAACACAATTGGAAAAACCGAGATTTGTCATACTTAGATTTCAAACAAACAGAAAAAATAATACTACTAGAAGTTCTAGCAACTTTGATCATTGCAATCTGACTAATGTCAAACTACTTTTAAATGATCAGTGTTATCCTTATAGTAATTTGAATCTTGACATTAATCGAAATCAGTATGCTCTTCTCTATAAAATGTACACAAACTTTCAAGCTAATTACTATGGTAAAGAACCGCAACCATTGCTATCGAGAGGAGAATTTATACAGTATGCACCTCTAGTTGTTATTGACTGCTCTAAACAAAATGAGTCACTGAAATACGGACCAGTTGACGTTCGTTTAGAATTTCAAACTAGTGACAATTTTCCTGCTCAAACGTCAGCATATTGCTTAATTTTGCATGATCGTATAGTTGAGTATAAACCAATAAGTGGTGGGGTGAAAAAGTTTGGTATAAAACTGTTGTAACCACATGGAGATAGTTTAGTTGCAATCAAGATGGACTACATTGTGGATATGCAGGGCTTCAAGTTACCAGACAATAAATTTGTCTTGAAGGAATTGGCTATATTACCATTCTATGGTGATATAGGTATAAAGCCACATTCTTTTCTCTTTCAACCACCCTGCAAGTGGAAGAACGTTCCGTCAAAATATAAGTCTATAAACATTTGGACAGAGCGCAATCATCATGGAATACCTTGGAATTCTGGTGATTTACCGTATTCTCAAGTACCTGTAATTCTCGAGAATTTTTTAGCAGAGGCAACAAAAAATTTTGTAAAAGGCTTGGAAAAAAATAATCGGTTGCAACAATTTGCAGAAATATCGTGTGAAATTGTTGATATGCTTGATTTGGAATGTCCCTCGCTAAAGGAATTGCGTGAAATGTTTAGAATTAATTATATTAAATGTACACATCATATGTATGAAAATTACTCTAATTGCGCAATTGAAAATGTAATTTTATTGGAAAACTAGATGACCATAGAACATGATTATTTTATTACTTGTTTTAATTTATAGAGATAAGACAAAAATATTTTTCCATATACTTAATTTATAGTCTACTTATTTTGTAAGTATAATGTACTGATATTTTAGAAATAAATAAAAGAAAATGAAAATGAAATTTGTGTTTTGTTTTCTCAGAGTTCCTTGTTCTTATAATAATAAATAAGTGCGAATAGTAGATAAGCGAATCGTGGGTCAGCGAACATCATTGGCATTGTGACTTGAAGAAACATCAGTCTTCGGTATTGAGAGATTACGTCTGGTGGATCAGGTTGCATCTGATAACTGCAGCAGTCTGAGAGAGAATGCTCTGCATTGAACTTTTTCCCCTCAGTTAGAATTAAAGCAGATGAGTTTATTCAATGAAAATTTAATTTAAAAAATATGATTTTTCAGGTTGCAATAAATGAAAAACACCAATTTATATTCAATTTATTTTTTTTCTTCTCTGCTCTTTATTTTCAGAGACTTGTCACTTACAGTGTAGCTATCTTACAATCTAAAAATTGATTAAACACTCATTCCTCTGCTTACATGTCATTCGTATAACTCAACAATACACACACACAACACGCTTCACTCACTTTTTTTTACAATGTTTTTTCACTCGTTTCAGTAATAATAATAATAATAATAATAATAATAATAATCCACAATATTAATATAATAATATACAAATACTATATACATGAGATTAATTATATACAAATACTATATACATGAGCTTAATTATATACATTATCAACTTCCATGGGTTTGCAAATTCTTTTGGCATATCCCCATGGAAGAGTATCTGTCGTTCCAGGAATAAGCACTCTCTTATCGTCGTGCCAGCTTAGTGCAATTTTTTTCTGTTTAATGGTGTGCACTTCGTGTTTTCTACTGCGGATCAAATTTTGGTAGGCTGTTACATTTTTATATTGAAGGAGATACTTTCTATAATCATTGAATGTAATTTTTCTCAACGCAGACCCTTTCACACCTTTAGCTTTCTTTTTCTCACACCTTTCATTCCAGATTTTGTACACATATGATTTCGCTCTCAATCCAACAAACTCTGTTATATCCATAAATCGGTTATTCGCTTTGGCATATCTGTTTGAGCACTGCGATACACCGCCACGAATACCCCTCTCAATTAGAAGAATCATTTCAGGATCTATTAATAATTCAAGTTCAATTCCGATTAATTTGAGCATCGCATCAAAAGCAAGTCCTGGAGCTGTATAGTAATGTAAGGGATCGAGATTGTAGGTTGAAAAACAATTTTATCTGAAACTTTCAAAAATATCGGCGAAAAGTGAAACGTCGGTTTTCAAGTGTAAATCAGAATATTCTCCCAAAGTTTGTATATTGAAAGTTTCCCAAACATTGCATGCATGTTGGTAATCTTCATCGGAAATTTCGTCATTATTTAATTTTGAATAAAATGCGCTTTTAGGTGGTAACTGATGTTCATTTAATTTTTCCCAATCATTAATATAGTCGTAAGGAAATACTCCTTTTCTGACTAATAATTGAAATTCTTCCGGATTATTGCAATGCTTGAGAGTAATTTTTTTATCATCATTTGCCAGATAAGAAGATAATTTTTCAAGGCTACTCGGCATGAAACGAAACGAATCTTTAAACCGAAGATGTACTTTTGTACCGGCAACATATTTTGTGAACGAGATGTATTTCTCTTTGTTGATGGGTAATAGTTTAACCTCACCCTCAAACTGCTTAGCTAATGCTTTGATGAAAAAGTGTGAATCATATCCTGACAAATTGTGGAAAACTACCGGCACAGTGTGTGAGTCTTTATAATTCACATTGCAGCCCTGATGACTTGCACCACGAAACTTGCCCGTAAAGTGGCAATGGTCGTGATGTCTTACGTCATCTTGTTGAAATGGTTGTTCGCAAATGTGGCAGTTTTGAGCAGACCTAAACTCTGCTT
>CAKNXH010063971.1:52207-67865 GCA_932178445.1 Andricus quercusramuli | reverse complement strand
TGGGGGGGGGGGGGGGGTCAAATTTTACACAAATCTAATACCTTCTCTGGATGAGAATGTAAAAATAGAATAAATTGTTCGAATTTTCAAGTACCATGAACATTAATTATTATTATACCATTAAGCCATTTCCCTTTCGGGGTAGGCATGATTCGCTCGGTTGGAAAATAGTAATGTGGGGAAGGAGATATACATTTTTTAGATTGATCTAGAATTTGCGTGTTATTTATTTAAATAACACGTTCGTCTCGCAAGATTGCTCCGACGCAGGTGGCTGATCAATCTCTCTAGTGATCACCCCAAGTAAAGAGCCTCAAAAAATTATTATGTGTGCGGTCCCCCACTTGGGCCTATTAGTATCTAAGGTCTTTTGTTTCAGGCGTCATACACTCTACTCAAATTCTTTTTATAAACTATTTGTCGGCACACTTTTCTGTCCTGGCATACTTCTCTACCTTCCTTCACGTCCATGCATTTTTTCATGCAAGCTCTCGTGTTTCTATGGCTTCATATGTATCTTCGGATTGATGTCTCATTCACAGATTCTCACCATTCTTTTGGTGGTCTACCGCTGGGCATTCTGCCATTTACTTCACCTTCATTCACTTGTTAGTCGTTCATCTTTCATTCTGTGAAGATGTCCGAACCACCTTAACTGATTTCTTTCCAAAATGTCAACTAGTGTCTCTCCTGTATCACATTCTGGGAGGATTGTCTCGTTTCGGACTTTGTCCATCAGTTTTTTCCAGAAAATTGTGCGCAGGGGTATCATGCCAATCACGCTAATTTTACCCTTATCCTTTTCTTAACGGGTCCATGTCTCGCTACCGTATAGCACAGTCGGTACAAACATAGAATTATGTATCACCATTTTAGCTCTTTTTGATATATTTTTACTTCCGAGAATGGACCTGCTCTACCGATAACCTTCTGACCCTCGTTTATGCGCCTATCTATCTCCCCAATTATCTTCCCGTCACTAGTGAATAGGCTACCTAGATATATATGCTCATCAACTTGTTCTAATTTCTCATCACTTAGGACAATGTTGCAAATTGTTTTATCACTTTTTCCTTCAAACATTATGATTTTTGTTTTATTCACGTTAATTTTCGCAGTGTTAAAAATGATATTCCGTAGCCCTATCTATGCGTTTGTTTAACTTTTTCTAAAAATCTATCCGCACTTCCGGTTTCTGTAAATTTCAAATCTTGTTTCGCGTTTGTTTCGTTTTTTTTGGTTCTCTTTCTTCTCCACCCCCCCCCCCCCTTAAGCTCATTTTGGAGACTAGAAGGTAATGGTCAGTATTACATTCAGAGCCCCTCATGACTCTTGTACCTTTGACCAGTTCTCGTAGTCTTTCATCCACAATCACGAAGTTAATTATACTGTGGCTATTTTCTTTACTTAACTTCTTACTTCTTACTTTCTTTACTTAACTAACTTTTCCCCGTTATAGTTTTTTATTGTTGGATCCTCAGAATTGTTTAGCACCCTTTCTGTATTACGGTGGGGGGGGGGGGGGGGGGGGGGAGGGTGCAAGGAATGGAAACAAAGAGACTCAAAATTGGTTGACGTTTTATGCTGAAAAGTTCACCAGCCCTCAGCAGCGTTGTAATAGGTGTTAATGACATTTTTTACGAATAAAGCAAAAACTACACACCCTATCAAAAAGTAACCAATGACCAATTTGTAGGTCTTTTTTTTACGCACAAATTTTGTTCCATCGTCATTTGTCGTATCTTGCATATTTTTGCCGTAAAATTGAATTTTTGGATTTTTAATTTTTTTTTGTGCAATAAAAATGTGAATTTTCGATTTTTCGAGAAAATTCAAAAAGTCGTGATGATAATCTTGTGGGGCGTTGAAAAAGAAACACTTTTCTTGTCTCGACTTTTTTTCGTATAGTGCGTTGTTTGGCTGAAAATGTGAATTTTCGTTTCTTTTTTTGGATTTTGAAAATGCCGTAACTCTGAAAATTTTGATTTTATCAAAAAATGTCATGGGAATAAATTGTTTGAATTTTCGATGACTATAAGCGGCCGTACATATGATTTTCAAATTTTGAAAAAAAATGGTCTGAAAAATTTTCAAAATGCTCTCACTTTATGAATTTTTATCCAAAATGGCTGGCTAACGAACTTGACCTTTAGTTTAGGAGACTCAAAGAGTATACCAAAAGGAAAATCGAATCGATCAATTCTTTCGAAAGTTATCGTGCTCACAGACAGACATACAGACAGACAGACAGACACATTCGTAAAAACCTGTTTTTTGGGTTCAGGGGGTCTCAAAACGTGGACATTTGACAAAAACCGGGGGGGTCAAATTTTACACAAATCTAATACCTTCTCTAGATGAGAATGTAAAAACCTGTATAGAAAAAAACAGCGGGATCCTAAAACAATGACACTTGCAAAAACACATTGAAAAACCATCGGTTTCAAAGTTCAAATAATCGCGATATATAAATTTTCTAATCTATCTAGAATGGCAGCAATTCAGATTGCTTCTGCAAAGAAACAGTTTTGATCAAAATTAGAATCTTTGATGGTTTAAATATCAAATGTGACCCCATTTCCTATCTCCAAGATTTAGAAAACATTCCATTAGCGTTTTTAAAAAGCAGTTAACAAAAATATAATTGCCCACCCTTCAGAATTTTACGAGCTTGGTCTTTCGAGGTAGTTGATTCATGAAAACAAAACACACCCTGTGGGATTTATAAGAGACTTTCCAGATACTTGAGACTGGTCAAGTCTGGTGAACATGTGTAAGCCATAGAATCCAACCCTCTCGAAAAAGAATTATTTTCAATGAATCGTTTGGGACGTTTTTTTTTCATTAAATTTTAGAAAACAGGAAATGACTCTGAATGAAGAAAGGGACGCACAGCGACTGTTGATAGAAAATTAACATGTTCTAGAAGCGTTCACGGCTGCACTATATCGCACCTACTAATTGCTGTTATTTAATTTAGAACAGACATGTCCAGCTAGGGGAAATTCCTGCCGGGAATATATGCTCCGCGTTCACCACTATTTTTCTGAAGAGTGGGAGTAGTGATAGAGGCGGGCAAGAATCTCTTCTCTGTGACGTAATCTTGCGTATCCACGGTGCCGCGTAACGTCAGAGAGGAGAGATTCTCGTTCCTTCTACCAGCACTCCCGTTCTCCAGAAGAAATATTGGTGAACGCGGAACATGGGTTCCCGGCGGCCATAAAGGAACAAGGTAACTAGAAATGAATCCTAGGTAAAATGTTAATTCCATGATTCATTCAGAATCCATGGTCCGTGAAAAGGTACCCTAACATCCAAATAGAGTTTATGGTGAAAAATTATTTTTTTCCAAGTTATTAAAAAAATAAAGTATCATCCCATGCAACTAGTATAATTACTTGGCCCTCGGCGTGCAGACATATTGCGAACTGACGTGACACAGAGAAATCTTTGAGTAGCCACGTTGAGTTTCTTACTTTCAATTCGTTTTCTGTTCTTCGCAGTGTGAATTATTCAGATAATTTAAAACTATATTTACGAATAATTAATATCCTTTTTCTACCTAAAATGGCGTTCAGCATTCTGATTGACTAAATAATGCCGCGAAATTCGAATCAGCCAATCACAATGCCGGATGTCATTTTAGTTAGTTTAGTTTTAATACGGACGAGGAACCCACGGAGAGCTCCCCTGGCGCTCAAGCTATATCGCCTGTTGTATCACACCCTTACTTATTTACTCTCAGCAGTCGACCCCAGACCTCTCGACGAAGCCCAGTATGACGACCACTGGTCGCGTTGCAATTTCCTCTGTTTCCATAAAATGGGCCCCGAGGGTCTATTGCCTGCGCCTAGCTAATGCTGGGCACTCGCATAGTACATGCAGGGATGTTTCGTCAATTCTGCCGCATTTCTTGCACTCTGTCTTGGGTTATACTCCATTTTGTGAATATGATAGTTCAAGTGGTTGTCCCCTGTTAGGGTTCGTCCCACTGTCCTTATATCTTTTTTGGGTAAACCCAGGATTTCCCTAGCTCTGCCCATTCTATAGGTATACCCCAGGATGGATTTCGCCTGACGGCAACCCTAGGTTTGTCTTGTTCGGATCCAGCTTTTAATGGCCATCCCGACACAGCAAGAAGCTATTGCCAGTTCCGGTTCCGATCCTATGCATTCACTCGCTGCACCACGTTTCGCCAACTGGTCCGCCTTTTCGTTGCCCTTGATCCCTGTGTGACCAGGCGCCCATATGAAAGCCAATTTTTTTCTTTCTTTAAGTTGGTTCAATGCCTTTTTGCATTTCCAAACCAGTTTGGATGTTACGTCTGGTTTCCCTATTGCAGTTAGTGTCACTTGGCTGTTCGAAAAGATCGTAATCTATCTGCTAGCAGCGTTTTCCTCTATTAGAGTTTCAGCACAGCGAAGGACGGCCAGGACCTCCGCTTGAAAGACTATAGCGTGTCTCCCAAGTGTGATCCCTATCCCTTTTCCTCTCTCGCTGTCATAAATTCTTGCTCCTGACCCACCCTCTCCCCTGGAGCCTTCTGTGTCCCAGATTTACCCCTGGAGAAGCGGGTTACCATTTGCTTTCCACAGATCCCTGCTTGGGATGCCGACGCGGAAAGCTCTGGCGAAGTTAAAGCGTTTTGTTATTTTATCTTGCCTCATCTGTAGGATCGGCAGTGCGCTGATATCACTCGGGAGTCTAGTGTGTCTAGTCCCCGGAGTCTATCTATTTGCTCTTGCCAGGCGCCTAATCGCGTGTGCCGCTCTAGCGGTTATCACAACATACAGGGGTTCCTCACAGAGCATGAATCCTATCACGGCTGTGGGCGTAGTCCTCATTTCCCCAGTTAAACCCCTAAATGCTATCGTTTGTAATCTTCGCAGCTTGTCCTGCATTGTTTCAAGTTCCGCACGTGGCCACCAGACGACGACCGCATGTATCAGCATGGGTATTAAGACAGCAGAGTAGAACCATGCAAGCATTTTAGGCCCTAGCCCCCACTTCAACCCAAAGGCTCTCCTACACAGATATTTAACTGAATCTGAAAACGTCAGCTTTTCACCACAGAATATAGGAGTGTCAACTTTCGGAACTTTATAATTTCTCGTGAAAATGACCAGGTTGGTCTTTTCCGGATTTATCGAGAGCCCTGAGCTATCGCACCAGAGCTCTACGATGCGTAGCGCCGTCTTCATGGGACCCATCAGCGTTTCCAGATGAGCCCCCCTGTTTATTCAGCCTTCGGAGAAGGCCGTCCACTACAATGCACCACAGGAGGGGCGACAGGACACCGCCCTGTGGGCAACCCCGCGGAGCTATCCTCCTTACTAGGTCTTCACCCCATCTGGTTTCGAGTCTTCTTCGATGTAGCATGCTTCCTATCCAGCATACGAGCTGATCCGTCACGCCACATCTCAAAGCATCTCGACAGATGACTTATGGAGTATTATTGCTGAAAGCCCTCTCTATATTCAAGAAAGCGCCCACAGCATACCCTTTTTGTTTCAGCTGCTGCTCCGATTTTGCCACAACAGCATGAAGCGCAGTTTCTCCCGAGCAGCATGCCTGGAAAGCGTGCTGCCCTCTATAAAGCGGGGAGGCCAAAAGCACCTCATCCCTAATGTATCTCTCGACCATCTCGCCATCCTTGCATGCCGATAGCACGTGTTTAAGGGATATACTTGCCATAAATAATTTCGTCAGAGGAGGGACTACCAAATCCATGCCTTTTTGTAAAAGCGCTGGATAAATGCCATCCGCCCCTGGTGATTTAAAGGGGCAAAAGGACCATACGGTCCATTCCACCTTTTTGTAATCAGCGACCTCAGCGGCGAAACTCCATTCGGCCCTCTCCACCCTCTGGCCCCGATGTTCCTCCTCTTGGTTGGTTCGGATTCGCTAAAAACCCGGGAAATGAACTTCTATCCGGTGATTCAGCGTTGCTTCTTCATCTTCGGCAAACTCACCATTATCGAGCCTTATGAACCGCAAGGTGAGCATCCCTATTTTTCGCTAGGATCTTGTGGAGCTTCGCTGTTTCCGGAATGTTTTTCGATTCCTCGCTGAAGCCCCTCCAATCTTCCTGCTTATACTTCCTTATATTTTTATTGTATTCGCACTGGGCCGTCTTATAGATGTCCCAGTTCGCAGGCAATTTAGTTCTATTTGCCCTATTGCACAACATTCTTGTCTTTCTACGGAGTCTCTCCAGGTGGGTATTCCACCATTCTGCTTCCTTCCTAGACTTAATTGTGCTTGTAGAGAAATTGTTGCCATAGCTTGTGGGGAATTCCGCAAGCCTCCCTTTGAGTTCCTCTTCATATGAGTCCCTAAGTGTATTTCTGGGGTTTCTGATATTAGAAACCACCGGTTTTCCTAAGGTTAATCGAAACACGATGTGTTTGTGGTCCGGAAGAGACTACTCATCGGAGACTGTCCAATCCACTACCCTGCTCCTCGGTGCACTTGAACATATAGTCAAATCGAGAACCTCACTCCTGTTTTTAGTCTGGAATGTTGGAGAATAAGCCCGCTTCAGAATCTATAGCTCTTTGCCCGCTAGGTATTCAATTATATCTCTCCCTCTTTCATTGATGTTTGTGCTTCCCCACAACGTGTGATGAGATTTTGCATCACAGCCCAACATGAGAGGAATCTTGTTCTCTTGACAATACCGAATTAGAGCATCCAACTCTCTGGGCGACGGAAGACCCTCGGCATCGCCAGGAAAATAAGCCGAGGCAATAAATACCTCCAGCCTCTTCCCGCTACTGCCCCTGTGTCTCACCTGAATAACGGTGAGATCTCTAGAGCAGAATTCAGGCACCAAGATCGCATCCATACCCTTGACGGCTATGCATGCCACAAATCCTTTTCCTGTATAACCATGGTTCTTGGATTAGGGTGAGCCCTGTCTGCACCACATACATGCGTTTGGCTGGAACCGCCGAGGCGCCTTTGCTTTGTTGCAAATTAATCTGCGTAATTGAGATTCTCGTCTCAGCCATTGAGAGGCTAGTTCGGGCCACCTCCGGACGCTTCTGGCCCCTAGATAGGGATGATAATCTAGGGCCGCAAGAGCTCTGATTGAAGATTCCGGAAGGACCACCACTAAAATCCAGCCTCTCCCCTTCGGCCTGGATCCCTGTCTTTCGGAAAACACCTTTCACGAATCAGTTCGTAGAGACGGGTTCTGAAAGCTCAGGCGCCTCAGAACGGTCGCCCGATTCTCGGGGTTGCCGGGAATCAGTACGGTCGCTCTGCGGTACCTTTGCAGACACTCCGCCCCCGTGACTCCCAAGTTCAGACCTTCTTTAAGCCTGAACGTTGGGGTTTTCTCCATAATCCAGTCTCGCGTTCAGATGTCCGCGGCCTCCACAACGATGGCCCCCGACCTAATGAAGATTTCGTTGAATCTGGAGGCGCGTCCTTCGCGAGGTAACACGTCAATCCCTTTTGAGAGTTCATCCCTCAACCTGTTCAGATCCTCAAAAGTTAGACAGTTATCAGGATAACCCGACGCCATGACAAATCTCACCAGGGAGTTGTTGGCCATCTGGGCGAAAGTAAGGCCCTGTGTTACCAGAGCCTTCTGCCGTTTCAATTCCCTGTTTGGGGGAGTTTCTCCGGAGCCCTTTTTCCTCTTGCCTATAGAATAAGCCTGAGGAGTTGCTCCGGGTAAAGTTTTCGGAGCCACTGCCCACTGTAAGGAGCCTTGGCTGCTGTTCGTGAGCCGCGTATTACGGGCTCTCCTTCTTTGTGCTCCGCTGCGGTGCCTTTTCCCTACGGAGAGTTCCATTCGCTGCACTTCCACGGCTTCGACATAATTGTTTCCACCATCTTTACTATTTCGCACCGCCTCTAGTGGGCTGCCCCCTACGGAGCCTCCCACTTTTGGCGGTGGGTTAGATGAGGGACCCGAAACGGATCCCTTATCTTTCATGTTTTGTTTTTTAGGTTTTTTAGGAAACATTCCTGTCCCACGAGAAACTAGGGAAATAAGAAACACCCCCCACAGAACCCCGCTTGCAGGGGGCGGGTCTAAATACTATAGGATTCGACCTGGTGTCCCAAAGTCACCCTGAAAGGATCGAGCCTTAGTTTAAGTCTCGCCGACCAGATTCCGTCAGTTCCCCAGAGTAGACACACCTCGCGATACAGCCCCTCAGGTGCACCTATTTCAGATCTGTGGTCAATTAGCCCCGTAAGCCCTCCTACCAGATACAAGGTCCCGCGATCCCTAGGGAGGGCGGATGTCATTTTAGAAAGAATGACATTTCTGTATTGCAGTTTCCGTGACATAAATATAACTTTTAGTGGCTGTTGTCAAGTTGATCTGCACTTTTTAAAGATGATGTTATTATGTATTTATCTAGTATTTATCTAATAATAAACATTACGACTTTTCTGTACCATCAAATTAGTAAATCAAAATTTCCAAATAAGTAATTTCATTTCGTGACAAAATTTACTTCAGAATATTCCTAGACATTATTGATAAAAGAGAAAAATTTAATTGTAATTAATTTGTTAATATTTGGATATAATTATTTTCTTTACATTTTGCTACCACCCTATGATTTGTGAACTTTAAAAACAACATTTTTTATTTTGCAGGATTTAAAATTTTTTGATGAAAACTTTGAATTATTTTAAGAGATATTTCGAAGTTTCAAAAGTTTTGAAATGTTCAGACATAATTTAAATCTCGAGAAGATTTCAGAAAATTTAGAACAAAATGTAGATTTTTAAAGATTTTGTCTTTTTGAAGCCTTTTTTAAGATTTGAAAAGGGTTTGAAATGAATGAAAAATTTTCTTAAGATGCCTGGGAAAATTTCAAATTATTTTTTATTTTGAAAAATAAAATTTAAGAAAAAAGTGAAAAAGATTTCGAAACATTCCAAATGATTTCTTAACATTACTAAAAAGAATGTCGAAGGCTTTAAAGAAATTTTTCTCAATTTTTCCGTATCAAAAATGTTTAGAAGAAATTCGAGTTCAAGAGATGGTTAGAAGTTTTTAGAAGATTCAGAAATAATTTAACTTGAAAATGTTTCAAAAATTTTTTAACAAAATGTGTCTTTCCTTTTAAATTTTGACTCTTTTTAATAATTTTGAAGGGTTCCCAGAAAATAAAAAAACTTTGCTTAATATTCCCCGGAAAATCAAAAACGATTTTTAATTTTGAAATATAAATTTAAAAAAAAATTAATATGATTTCCAAAATTGCCTAAAAAGAGCCTGGAAGATTTTGAGGCAATTTTTGTGTACAAAATTAGGAAAAATGTAAATATTCGAATGTTATAAATATATATTTAGAAGTTTCTAAAAATTTCGTTTGAAAATTAAAAATTCTAAAACATTTCAAAAGATTTAAAACGAAATAGATTTTCTAGCGGAATGAAAAACTAAGGTAAATGTACCTATCGTGAAACATGTCCCGATTATGAAACAGTTTCGCAAATAATTCGATTTACAAATAGTTTAAAAGTATATTTTTGAGTACAAATCATTATGTTAATAAGTATGAAAGTTAGGCTTTTCATCTAGATATAAAAAGCAAGTATGGTTTTAAAGTTTTTTTTTCAAATTTTGAAATAACAAAATTAATATTCAACCAAAAAGGAATTTTCAACAAAATAGTGAAACTCAAATAAAAAGACTTTTCAACAAAAAATATGAATTTTTAATCGAATATTAATTTTCTACCATAAAAGACAAAGTTTCAACAAAATAGTTGAATTTTCAATCAAAATAGATGAATTCTCAGCGAAAAATGTAATAGTTGATATAGTATTTCAACCCAAAAACATTTTAATTTAAAATGAAAAACAGTCTAATTGAGCAGAAAGGACGCGTTTTTAAAGAAACAGTTTCGTTTCTAACCAAAAAAGATGAAATTTCTACCACAGGAGGTGAATTTTTAAGCATATGGAAAAAAATTGCATTCAAAATCTTCAATTTTCAACCTAAAAATATGAATTTTTAACACAAAGGTTAATTTTCAGCCAAATAAAAAAAGATTAATGTACGTTTGTAAGAGTGAAGTCTTGTTATTAGCGCATTTTATTTTCTAAATCTAATTTCAATAAAGATCGAAATCTTAAAAAAATTTAATTTTTTCCTAATTTTTGTTGTTGCTTATTTTATTAAAAATTACCCTTCAATATTGTTTGATTGAAAAGTGAACCAATATGTTTTTATTTTTTTTTACAACCTCACTGGGTAATCTCAAGAAAATATGCTCAAAAAATATGCTTCCCATAATATTAATCTTGCTTTTGTTTACAAGAAAAGTAAATTTAAGACTTCCTGCATTCGACTGTATTATTGTCAAGTCACCCAAATTGTTTAAGCCCGTGAAGGACAGAGTGATATCCGAATGTAACAAATAGTCTCTTTCGACCTAATTTTTGAATTGTTTTCTAGAATATTTTTTACTGAATAATGAAATTACGATTCGTATACAATATACATCGCTTCGGATTCTCCACAAAATTCATCAGTTCCTCTGCGATTAAAAAGAATCAGTTTTTCTATTTTGAAAAAATGAACATCTTCCTCGTTGCTCTGATTTTCATCTCTCTGGTATTGTTTGGTAAGTACGATAGCATAAAAGAAGTTTTTTCACGTCGATCTAAAAACATCATAATATTTATAAATTCATACAGAATCATTTTCTTTAATTTTCTGGAATTCTTTTCATTTTTTTCAATATTTTTATCCATTTTGGGAAATTAAAAATTAAATTAAAAATTAAAAATTACGTTAGGTGTTCTTCTGAAATTCTACTGCTTAATTGAAAACTCCTTTTTTTATTTGAAAATTCATAATTGTAGTCAAGCAATAATTTCTTTGGTTAGAAGTTTAATTATTTTGTTGATAAGTAGATTTTTAAAATGAAAAATCATTTCCTAACTGTAAATTTAACTATTCTAACTATTAACCGTTACTGTTTTTTAAAGATTGTACTTTTTTTTCTACAAAATTAATCTTCTCGGTTGAAAATTCATCTTTTTAGTTGAAAGCTCAACTATTTGGTTGGAAATACATATTTTGATTGAAGATTATTTATCAATTTAGTTTAAAATCCTGTTCCTTGGTCAAAAATTAAAATATTTTTCTGAAAAGTCGTCTTTTTTTTCGTGGAAAATTTAATTACTTTGGTAGAAAATTCTTGTTTTTCAGTTGAAAATTCAACTATTTAGTTGCAAGTGGAACTACTTTGTCAAAGAATACATTTTTTTACCTTAAAAGTTAACTGTGTTCCTGTCGGTGGAACATTCATTTATTCGTTTAAAAATTTAATTATTTTCTGCTGAAAATCTATTTTTAAGTTGAAAATTAGTTTTTTATTCCGCTTGAAAATCTACTTTATTTAAAATCTTTTAAAATGTTTTGAAATTTTTAATTTTCAAACAAAATTTTAAAAACTTCTAAATATTAATTTCTAGTTACCTTCTTGCTTTATGGCCACCGGGAACACATGTTCCGCGTCCACCACTATTTCTTCTGGAGAGCGGGAGTGGTAGTAGAGGGAGCGAGAGTTTCTCCTCTGTGATGTCACGTGGCACCGTAGATACGCAACGTTACGTCACAGAGGAGATATTCTTGCCCGCCCCTACCACTACTCCCGCTCGCCAGAAGAAATAGTGGTGGACGCGGAACATGTGTGCCTGGCGGGAATTTCCCCTAGCTAAACGTGTCTATTCTAAATTAAGTAACATCATTCAGGAGGTGCGATACAGTGTAGACGTGAACGCTTCTATAACATGTTAATTTTCTATCACAAGTCGCAGTGCGTCCCTTTCTTAACTCAGTGTCATTTCCTGTTTTCTAAAATTTCATTAAAAAGACGCCCCAAACGATTTATTGAAAAGTCTTTCTCGATAGGGTTGGATTTTATGGCTCACACATGTTCATCAGAGTTGACCAATCTCAAGCATCTGGAAAGTCTTTTATAACTCCCACAGGGTGTGCTTTGTTTCCCTGAACCGAGTACCTCAAGGGACCAAGCTCGTAAAATTCTGACATGTGGGCAATTACATTCTTTTGAAAAAAATGTCTGGAATTTATAACTAATTTTTAAAAACGCCAATGGAATGTTTTCTAAACCTTGGAGACAGGAAACTGGGTCGCAGAGAAGAATATTTTTAAACCGGATTCATCACACTATAACAGACATCCCCAACTCGGGGAAATTTCCTCCGGGAACACATGTTCCGCGTCCACCTATCTTTCTCCTAGAGAGCGGGAGTGGTGGTAGACGCATGCGCGTGGTAGAAGCGTACGTCACAGAGGAGAGATTCTCGCAAGCGTTTACCACCACTCCCGCACTCTACGAGAAAGAGTAGGGGACTCGGAACATGTGTTCCTGGAGAAAATTTCCTCGAGTTGGGCATGTCTGCACTATAACGTTGTGCCCTCTGTAGGAGTCCGCTTTTACTGTTACCCTCGACCTGCTACATTTCTTACCCCCAGTTCTTTCTGTGAATCAATCACGATTTAAATTCAATTTATTTACTTGTTTTATTCTTCCATAATTAGGTGTGCATGCTAGGACTGATGGTCATCCTCCAATTAAAAGAAAACCAGCAGGTACAGTCGCTCCAGCCGCTCCAGGTAGTGACGGAGCTCTGAGAGCAGGGTATGGGCCCGGAGGAAAGTAAAGAGTGAAGAAACAATTTAGAAAATAGATAAACTAAAAGTAAATATGTATCTTTCCTTCCCATAATAAATCTGTAATAAAAACTGTATCCAATAAAATGAAATGAAAAAATATATTTTTTACAAGTTATTCAGTTTTCAAGATAGATATTTTACAGGTATATGATTTGGAACGATTGAAGATTTACAAGTGAAAATTATTCAATTTTAACGATTTGCGATTTAAAATAGTAAAGAAACAAATGTCTGTATTCCGAAGAATAGTACATTGCTGCAATCTTAGATAACCGTAGCTCGTTTTTTTCCTTAATGTATTCATCCCGTTTTTATTCAATATTATTCAGAAAATTGTAATTCCATTAATTTAATTTCAACCAATGTCATATTTGATATTTAAACCATTAAAGATTCTAATTTTTATAAAAATTATTTCATTGCGGAAGCAATCTGAATCTAGAAAAATTTGAAAATTTATTTTTCGCGATTATTTGAACTTTGAAACCCACAGTTTTTTAATTTATAGAAACAGAATTTTATTAATTTAAGAAAACGTAATTTGCAAGTCAAAAGTTCTTTATTTTAATTATGTTTTGTCAATTAGTGAAGTGATCTGCTGGTATCGATAGATAGCTTTCATTATTTTTTTCACTGTATTAAGTATCTTTTTATATTTGTCAGCCAAGTTCAAATTTCTTATCTTTCGTTGTTAATGACGTCGAAATAGAATAAACCCTTAAAGTTTGGACATTATATCTGATTGTTCAATAAGTATTACGCCCTCTTTCCAAAAACATACAAAATTCGGGGTCAACATTTTTTCGGGAGAGTTCGGACACATTGAAAATAATTGTTTTAGGTTTTCAGAATTTGAACATTATTTTTTCAAATCGGAACAAAAATTTTATTCATATTCGCAAAAATGAAGCCGAATATATAAACGAAACGCATGAATAGTGTAACATCAGTTTCATTCTATTTGACTCTCTGGATCGCAAGTGTCATTGTGGCATTTTGAAGTGTGAAATAATAATAAATTTAAAAAAATGCATCAATTAAAAAAAAATTATTTATTTCTGAACTTTTGTCAAAAAATCAGTTGACCGAATCCATTTCAAATCAGGTTGGTTTTATACTTGAATTTGCAGAATCCCTCGGGGACAAAATATGTTGTTTTTTAGAGAAAATTAGGCGATACTTATTTTTGCGATTTGTGAAATTTTTCTTCACAATGTTTTTCTAAAAATCTTAATAGTCGATTTTCTCAAAAAACACACACTTATATTTCTTACCAATTTTCTGTTGAATTTGTACTATCATACGAAAATTACCTTGTGAGTTTAATGCGGGCTTAATTACTTTTGTGGCCAGGAGAATTTTTTTGCATAACATCGAATTTCCGCATTTTTCTTGCAAACAACAACAGATACAAAAAAATGTTGGAGAAATAGTTTGCATATTGAAAAAAGTTGTACGAAAATTTCTAACACGCATTTATGATATCTTGTACGATTTCCGAGAAAAATGAAAAAATTTAATTTTCATAAACAAAAAATTCTCTTCATTCCTGGCTTATGTAATACCCACTATTTTGTTCAATATATAAGAGAAATACGTTCATATAAGGAAACTTTATTATTAGTTTTAACGTGGGCTGAACAATTTTTATCATCAGGAAATTATTTTTCATAAAATCGAATTTTCAAATTTTTTGCTGAAACAATTTACGCTACAAAATTAATGTCAAGACAAGACATTTTTTGACTGAAAAGTTTTTATATTCATTATATTTGAATATATTTCACATTTATCCCGGTATTTTTCAATAATGTATAAAAACTTTGTTTGAATCTCAGTTTAAAAAATAAATAAATAATACGTGGATCCACGTTTTCAGATTATTATTATCTATTCAATCAGATTCTTCATTAGAGTCCTCAGCATCCGAATAGGAATCATTGGCTGTTGTAGATAATTTAGGAGCCCAATCGTGTTTAGCAGTTTTGGCCATGTGAGCAGTTTTGATATCACCTTCATCAATCTCCATCCTCCACATGTAACATTTTTGTATTCCCGGGATGGACGGCACCTTCTTCCACTCTCGGGTTTTCAATCGCCGAAAACTTTTTGAATCTTGTGTAGAAAGTAAAATTAGTTTACCAACAGGAACGTACTTTTGCACTACAGTCACGAAAGTTTTAGCATCGGTGATGGCTTTCAAGTGTGAATGTTTAAGATTGTGATCAGTTGCAAAATATTTTTAAATTCCCCTGATTCCATCACGAGCTCCTTTTCCATATCCTGTTGCAGAGAAAACCCATTTCTTGTTAACTGATGATTTTTGTTTGTTCAAATGCAATTTATCAGTTACTTATCAAATTTTCGATCGTTTGTCAGTGCACTGACGTGTCCGAACTCTTCTGGAAAAAAACGGCTCAACTCTTCAAAAAAATTAAAATAAAACCATTTTTAAAGAACACGGAAAATTTGCAGGGCAATTCGCGCCATTTCATGAAAATAGCAGTTAATGATTTATTAAATGTTCTTAGGCCCAGTTTATTAGTCAACGTTTCGGACTGGTACCACCCAAATGAATTAGAAAAGAGTGAAAGATGGCTTGAACATTTGAGTGTTTCGATGAATTACGTGCTGAGTTTTTGAGAGATTTGAGAAGTTTACATCTGTGCCTTGAATTTAGAATAAAGTTCCTTTTTTTAATTGCATAGTGGAGGAAATAACCCGAAACTGCTGACGGAAAATATTTGAAGTGTGTTTTTTTGAAATTTTTGTTTCTGTTAACGTATTGTAGGTTTTGTGTGAAATAAAGCCAGTACCAACGCGGTGACATGTGCAGAAGTTACTTCTCAAACTGAATCCCTTTCTGTACCGAGTGGCGACAATATTTTTCTAAATACTTTTAAATAACCAAACCGACCAAATGTACTATACTATACTATACTATACTATACTATACTATACTATACTATA
>CAKNXH010063971.1:5837-39847 GCA_932178445.1 Andricus quercusramuli | reverse complement strand
ACCTGCTCGGTCGGTAAGTGGTCCAGAACGTACATAGCTATACTACTCGTGCAACTGTTTTAGTAGAAATTTAATATTTTTTGGATAAGAATGAGACTGCTTGTTTAAAAATTAATCTTCTGTAGCTTAGGATTTGAATATTTTGTTGAAAATTCGTCTTTTATGTTTGAATCGAACTATATATTATTTAAAAGTAAAATATTTTTTGGTTGAAATATTTATTATTACATTATTCGTTTAAAATTAATCTTTTTTTGGTAGAGAATTGAACTACTTGGTCAAAGGTTAGGGCATTTTGTTGAAAAATATTTTTCTGTTGCTCAAGATTAATAATTTTGGTTCAAAATTTAACTATTTTGTTGAGGATTTACATTTTTTGATTGAATCTTCCTAGTTCGAAATTTCCTCTTTCTTTATTAATAATTCTGCTCTTTGCTTGAAAATGAACTTTTTTGTTGGCAATTTAAAATTTCCGCAGAAAATTCGTATTTCGACTTTTTTTTTCCTCCATCACTGAAAAATCAACTGTTTATTAAAACGCCATTTTTTTGGTTGGAAATTCATGATTATAGTTGAAAATTAAACTTTTTGGTTGAAAATTGGACAATTTTTTGGATTTTTTTTTGTTGAAAATTAACTTTTTACCTGAAAATGTAACTTTCCATTTTTGAAAATTCGTGTATTTTGTTAAAAATTCAACTTTTTGCTCGAAAATTTAACTATTTTGCTTGAAAATTCGTTTTTTGTGTCTGAAATATCAGCTATTGTATCTTTTGTGAAGAATTCATCTTTTTGTTAAAAAATCAACGTTGTGGGTAGAAAATTAAAGTATTTGATTAAAAATTACCTTATTTTTTTTAATGCATTACTTTGCTGAAAAATTAGGTTTTTTGTTAAAGAATATTTTTTGCGGTCAAAAATACAACTGTTTTGTTGAAGATTCGTCTTTTGGGAAGAAAAATCCAAATTTTTGCTTAAAAGTTTTGGATGAACTTTTTTTCTTTCATCACGGAAAAATTGAATATTTGGTTAAAAATTTCTTTTCTTGGTTGAAAAACGATCATTATAGTTGGAGAATAATTTTTTTGGTTAAAAATTTGACTACTTTCTTGAAAATTTGTTTATTTTTTTGTGTGGAGAATTCATTTTTTTCACTAAGAATACAACTTTTTCCATTTTTGAATGAACATGTATCTTTTTAGTTGAAAATTCAACTTTTTGTTTGAAAATTTACGTATTTTGTTGAAACTTCAACTCTGCGGTTGAAAAGCTATTTTGTTGAAAAATCGTTTTTTGCATGAAATATCAACTAATTATTAGTTTTTTTTTAGATTCAACTTTGACTTCTTTTAAATTAAACTTTTTATTTTATATTTAATTTTAAATTTTTTTTCAATTTTAACTTTTTTTTCAATTTATCTTTTTCTTTTAGATTTAAACATTTTGTCGAAAAATGAGGTATTTTGTTAAGAAGTTACCTTATTTGCTTAAAAGTAGAGCTGTTTTGATGAAGATTCGTCTTTTGAGCAGAAAATTCGAATTTTTGGTGAAAAGTTCAACAATTTGGATGAACTTGTTTTTCTTCACTAAAAAATCAACTATTTGTTCAGAAAGTCATTTTTTGCGTTAGAAGATTTATCATTATAATTGAAAATTAATCTTTTGGTTGAAAGTTTGACTATTTTGTTGAATTTTTTGTTGTTGCAAACCAATGTTTTTACTGAAAATTCAATTTTTCTATTTTTGTTTGAAAATTCATCTTTTTCAGTTGACAATTCAACAGTCTTCTAAAAAATGTAATTACATAGTTGAATATGAAACTTTTTTTTTGCAATTAAATCTTTTTTGTTTGAAAATTAGACTATTTTTTTAAAAATTGAAGTTTTTAAGAAACAAATTTAGTCGAGAATTAATCTTTTTTGGTAGAAAACTACTCTTCTTGATTTTGAAATTCCTCTTTTTTGATGATGACTGTAACTATTTGATTGAGAATTAAATTTCTCGTCGAAAATTCAACTATTTGGCTGAACTTTTTTTTCTTTCTTCCCCGAAAAACAGACTATTTGTTTATGAACTTATTTTTGGTGAAAAAATCCATCATTAAAGTTAACAATAATTCTTTTCGCACGAAAATTTGACTATTTTATTAAAAATTTGGTTGTTTTCTTGTTGCAAATTAATTTTTTTATCAAAAATTTAACTTTTCTATTTCGGATTGAAAATTTATCTTTTTTAGTTGACAATTAAACTATCTATTTAAAAATGCAACTCTTCAGTTGAAACTGTTTTGTTGAAAATTTGTTTTTTTTTCTTTGGTTGAAATATCAACTGTTACATTATTTGTTGAGAATTCATCTTTTTGTTGAAAATTCAACTTTGTAGGTAAAGAATTGAAGAATTCAGTTGAAAATTGAACCATTTTTTTGAAAATTCAATTATTTTGCTCAAAATTTAATTATATTGTTAAAAATTCAAGGATTCTGATAAAAAGTCACATTTTTGTAAGAAATAAAATTTTTTGTTGGCTTTTTGTCTGTTTGCTTTATTCAAAATTAATATTTCTGAGCCAACATTTTATTTTTTGGTTGAAAAAAAAATTTATATATATTATAAGTTTTTAATAAAATGTATTCAAGGCGAAAAATAATTCTTAAAACAAAATAAAAACTTTGAATAACTATTTTTTTGCTAAAAGTCGGAAAAGAATCTAGAAAACTTTAAACAACATTTTCTCATGTTACAGGATTTTAGAGAATCTCAGGAAAAATCCGAGTCTGTTAGAAAGATATTATTTTAGGACTTTCAGAAGTTTGGAAGAAATTTAAAAATATTCTTAATCCCGAGAAAAATTAAAAAAATTCTGATAATTTCTTAAACTGACTAGAAGTTTTCCTAAAATGAAACAAATTCTGCAACATTAACAAAATTTGCTTAAAATCTGAGATGACTGAAAAATCTCGAAAAATAAAATTCTTGACACGGTATAATTTCCTGAAAAGAAAATATTCGAAATAGAAAATTTCCAAGATTATAGAATTGCCGACAATATTCCAAAATTCTGAATTGAAAACATCATGGACAAGAAAATTCTCGACAGTTTTTAATATGAACGACACCGGAAAATTTCGAAATGAAAAAATTCCTAAATCTAAATTACTAAAAAATTATTTTATTGATGAATAAATAATACAATGATAAATGAAATAAACAATATGTATATCAAATTAAAGTACTTTACTGATTATTATTTATTATATTATTTAACAATTTCCTCATTTCCTATTCATTGACCTAAACAACTTTGACGTTTATCGAAAAGATCGACCTGACAAAATTGGTGGGGGGTTTTGATAGCAATTAATTGTAAATATCCTAGTACAGAAATAAGTGTACACCAAAATATGGTATTGTTAACTGATATTGAATTGGTTTTTGTCAAACTTAAAGTTCATAACACAACAATTTACATTCAGGTCATATATGTTCCCCCGCACGTAACAAATGTCATACTTGAATCACTAATAGAAGTGATTATACAACTGCGGTGTCTCTGGGGACAGAAGATAATAATTCTTGGCGACTTTAATTGTCTCAAATTTATGAATTACTCCACGTTACATGAAAGCGATAATAGGGCAGCGATGCTTAAACAGCTTATGGATTTCTATGATTTAACCCAATCTAACAATATTTTGAATTGTAACTTCAGATACTTGGACTTAATTATGTCAAATATTGTTATGAATTTAAGCAAATGTATATATCCTATAATTGAAGAAGATAAATATCATCCCTCGCTTCTGATTTATATTGCAGCGGTTGATTTGAAAGTATCGAAACGCAATTTTATTCAAACTATCACTACGAAAAGATTAAACTTTAGAAAATGCGATTATCCTTCATTATACGTAGATATTAGTAATGTTGATTCGTCAGCTTTGAATGCGTACGAAAATGTAAATAATTGTTGCAATAGCTTTTACAGTATCCTCTATACACTTTTTGAAAAATATATAACGCACTGCAAAACCTCTACTGCACTAAAATATCCGCGATGGTACACCCGAGATATTATTAATGGCCTAGCTAGTAAACATGATCTTCACGCTAAATATGAACAATATAAGTCGCCTGATATTCTTCAACAATATCAGGTTCTGCGAAATAATCTTAGGGCGCTGATTACATGGACTCATAAAGAATATGTGGAAAGAGTTGAAAGAGATTTATTGTCAAACCCATCGTATTTTTGGACATATGTCCATAGCCTTTCTGATATACATAGAATATAGGGCATAATGAATTATGAAGGACAAGATTTTACTAAACAGAATGACATAGTTAATGCATTCGCAGTATTTTTTAATAATGTTTATAAAAAACCTGTTGATGATTTCTGGAGATTCTTACCCGGGTCTTCTTTTGAGTCTCAACATGTGAAACTAATAGGAGATGCACTGCAGGTGAATAATGCAGAGTTACTTGAAGCACTGAAGTCTCTCTCTTCGGAAAAAAATGCTGGCACTGATCAAATTCCGTGCTTTATTGTGAAGGACTGTGCTTCTGTATTTGTAACCCCACTAACTACAATATTTGATCTTGCACTCTTGAAGGGCGAATTTCCCACGATTTGGAAGTCTACTAGGATCTATCCAGGGTTTAAAACAGGCAATAAATCTGATATAGTAAATTATAGGCCAATTTCTATACTCAACGGGTTCTTCAGGGCATTTGAGATCTGTATTTATGACATAATATAGAGTTATTTCAAACCAATCGTTTAGTCTGCGCAACATGAATTTGTTCCTAAGAGATCAACTGTAAATAACTTGGTGACTTTTTTCCAACTTATAACCTCTATGTTGTACCAATTTCGACAGGAGGATGTAGTATATACGGATCTCAGTAAGGCCTTTTTGACTCCATAGATCATGGTATTTTAATGATGAAATTGCGAAGGATTGGGCTGACAGATAAAATATTATCACTTACACAATCGTACATCAATAAAAGAAGAAATGTTGTACAGTATGGTGGTCATGCATCGGAACCGATTTTTCCTACGTCGGGCTTCCGCAAGGCTCTATTCTTGGGCCACTATTATTTGCTGTTTATTTCAATGACTTTGGGGAAGATATGGATCCGTTTTTCTACCACATATTGTACGCTGATGATAAAAAAATATTTTAGCCAATTACTTCTTTGCTTGATTGCAACGTCCTGCAGAATAATCTTGCAAATTTTCTAAATTGGTGCAGAAAAAACTCGCTGGATTTAATTATCTTGAAATGCAAAGTTATGACTTTTTCACGCAAAAAGGACATTGTCAAATTTGATTACTGCATAGAGGCTATAATTCTGGAGAGAGTACAAGTAATTCGTGGCCTTGACATATTATGCGACCTACAAATTACGTTCACATTACAAATCGAAGAACTTATAAGCAGCGCCAACAAAGCACTGGGTTTTATGTTAAGAATATGTACAAATTTCAAATCTGTGAGTACATTAAAAACTCTTTTTAATACAATGACTAGATCGAAGCTGGAATACCCATAGGTGGTTTGGTCACCCCGGCACTCCAAGTATGTGGTATAGGGTGTCGTGCATAAATTACGTAAGGCAATTTTCCGACAATTTTGACCCCCCCCCCCCTATGTAACGCTTTTTCTGACTTTTCCCTGTAGTTTTTCACCATTATGTAACACTAAGCTTTATCCCCCCCCCACGAGTGTTACGTAATTTATGCACAGCCCCTAGGGAGGATGCCTACTATCCTCCGCCGGGCTCTGACTATGATCAGATGATTAAAACATTTAATGTATGGACGCTCGAAATTAGGCGAACCTTTATGGCAATCATTTTTTTATTTAAAATTGTCCGAGGACATGTAGACTGTCCTTACTTTCTATCGATCTTAAAACACAGTATTAGTCATTTAACGTTGTCAAGATTAATTGCTACACAGAAAGCTGCGATGAAAACTCATTTTTTAATTAGGTTATCATAATTTTATATTTTTTCAATCAATCACATTTGAATGAAACGAGAGTTTTGTGATAAAGTGATGTATTGTTATGCATAATCCCACTAGTAGGATGTTGTTTTTCAGAAACGATTTCATATTTCATGTAGCGTTTCATGACTCGTTCTATGACACTTTCCTCCATGTAGTATGAGGGGACCTTAAAGAATTATAATTAAAGTTTATTATTATGCACTGAATGTTTTAAAGTAAAACTTTATCATGCTTGAAGCATTGGAGATTATTATATATCAAACTTCAAATGTTTAAATGAGAAGCACTTGCAATAACAGTATTTTATGATATTCAAAACAATTATTTCCTCTACACTGTTAAAAATTTCCGCATAAGACTTCCACTGAATGTATTGCAAGTTTATTTCCGAAATCTAGGGTAACGCTACAATACATAATGTTGTAGTTTTCAAATGCAACGGATCATGCAGCGATACATGGGTCGGATGAGGCACATGCGCACAATTTTCGACTTATAAACGCTACAATACATGTATTGGAATTGTCGACGGCGCCTTCACGATTTACGACACACACAATACATGTATTGCAATTTCGGCATTCCAATACCGTGTTTGCAATTTTGCATTAAGCTTGTATTGTAGAAGTTTTGGAGAATTCCAAACATTTTTAACAGTGTAGATAAGTAAATGTCTTATACACAACTGACCTAGTTCACAATAACGCAAGCAGGTATGCTGCTCTATATTCAGAGTCCATTTGTAATAACCATCAAATACGCAAAGCATTATCGTGTTGCTCGTTCGAAGACGCTGAAAACGTATATATATATTTTTTCAGTTTACTATTTTGCGAAAAACGTACCGTTTTCCGATAAGAGAAAAACCGCGTAAATTTTGTTTTACTTACTTCGCAACCCCGGCCACACACGATACGGCGATCTTCCTACAATAAATATAGTTTTCAGTAGCAGAAGTACTATTTGTCAAAGTTTTTATAGTTTGATGATTTTAAAAATGCACATAAATTCCATGTAATTGAAATGTTTTAATATTAAATGGATATTTTTTGCCGAAGGTAATACTAGTACTTTTAGTGGCCGAGTAATAATTCGACAATAAGCAAGATACTTTTCCATATTTTTCTTCTTGCAATAATGTTATTGTTACCAGTTGGAGAGAGAAAAATATTTAATATCCTTAATATGAAGAATGATGGCATCTTGTATTATATAAAAATAATATATAAATTTGAAAATAACTGTACCAAATGTTCTGGTGGTCGGTTTGTATGTTCGTCATGATGAATTCGATGCTCATACTCACAAGGTCCATCATTTATTAGTACGACATCTAAAATAATTATTATTGTCAATTATAGTGTCAATAATTATTTCATCGTAAAAACCTAATTCCTCTTCAAAAATTGTTTATGGTATATTTAACATGTAAACAAATACAAATTGAATTATTTCGCATTGAATATTTTGGAGAAAGGGAAAAATTTCCAGTTATTTAAACAATTGATTTTCAGAAAATGAGAAAATATCTTGCTACATTACTTATTCCACATCCTCTTACGCAGTCGAAATGCTTATTGCTCACAAATGCATTGAAAAAACCAGAAGATATGCAAATTTCGTCCACGTCTTGTTCCCTCTAGAAAATATATTTTCTCACTTTACGATTTTAGGAAAACTAATCCGCTTTTGATATAAAAAAGACTTTTCAAAATTTTGTGTACTCACATGTGCACGTTGACGACAGCCCCAGGCACAATCATATGGACTATGCTACAAGAAATATCATTTTCGTTAGCAGAAGTGTTTGTTATCAAAGCTATTACATATTGATAATTTGCAATGTCGCACAAATTTCATATGATAGCAAATTTTATTTGAAGATGTAGATATATAATATATAGGCATTTTGAATAAATGTTCAGAATAAAGTGAAACTCACGGGTGGTCGTGCAGGTTGGTCCTGTTTAAAAAAACATAAAAATTATAAGATTTTGAAGTTTTTATAATAGCAATTTATTCTTGATATTCATCGAAAATAATTTTTATTTAGAAAAATGATTTAAAGGCAATATTTAAAAATATTTCAAAACAAAAATAAATTGTTATCTATGAATGAAAATTGAACAGAAATTCAACCAATAATTAATGTTTATTTAAAACTACTTAAAGAATGAATTTTTAATTTCAACTCGAATTCAAAAACTGTTTAGTCGAAACAAATTTTAATTGTTCCACTCTTTAATTTTTCTAGCTTAAAATTGCTTCAAATGATACGAATTAGAAAATCTACAAATTTATTGATTCGTCCTTTAATTTACAGCTTTGAAAATGATAACCTGGACTTATATTTTTTTAACTGAATCTGAATCTTTGAACTGTACAATTTAAAAAGGTTTAAAAAAAAGTTATTTTGTAGTATAAATGCACCTTATTGAAATTTTGTCCATTAGAAAGTGTTAATAGCTTTCATTTTATACCTTTGAATTATTGAGCGCTTGAATACAAAATTTTTAATTTAACTTTTGAATGATTATAATTCAAGAGTTTCTAAATTTTATTGACCGTACAAAAGAGGCCGGGGAAGTAAGTATTATCTGTTTGTTTTTTAAGTTATATAAATATAATTTTCCTAAGATTGTTGAGAAAATTCGAAACGATTTTTGAATATTTCAGATATTTTGAAAAACAAACAAGAAAATCTAAAAGAAATATTTTTTTTTGATTACAGGATTTTAGAAAATATTATGGCAAACTAGGGACGGTTTTAAGGATATTTAGGAATTTTAGAAGTTTGGAAATAATTTGAAAATATTTTGTACATTTTTAGAAACCTTTGCAAGTTTTGAAATGTTTTTAATCTCTTGAAAACTTTGGAAATTCCTATTTATATTTTTGACTGACTTGAACTCTTCTAAACATTTGGAAAATCTTACAAAATTAAAAAAATTGTCCTAAAATCTTCCAGATTTTCGTCGACATTTTCAGAAACTTTTTGAAATCTGTCGAAATTTTCTTCAAACATTAATTTTTGAATTAGAAAATTATTTGAAATTTTTCCAGAAATCTTCAGTCTTTTCAAAGCTAGTACACGTTCTGAATAACTATGAAGTGATTCGTTTTTTTTAATTTTAAAAAATTATAAAAATTACCTTCAAATCTCCTAGATTATTTTTTTGACAACTTTGGAAATCATTTAAAGGTTTTAAAATCTTTTCAAACATTCTCTGGGAAATAATTTTTTAAAATGAGAAATCATTTGAAATTTTGCTGACAAACTTAAGACATTTTTTATACTCTTGAAAGCTTTTAAAATTCTCAAGATTTAAATTATTTTTCAATCTTTTCAAAACTTTTGAGTATCTGTTGAAACAATTTGTTTTTTCTATCATTTGTTAAAATTCTGCAAAATTGCAAAAATTATCCTATCATAAAAGTCTTATAAAAGTTCTACTAAAAATAAGTAAAAGCCAAAGAATGAAGGGAATACTCACAAATTATAAATTTGATAATATTTTCCATTACTTTTCATTAGTTGAAAAATATTTTCTTAAAAAATTGACCAGCACCTTGAACTTATTTTCCGTGAGATTTTTATAGAATAATTCAGTAAACAGATAGAATATCTGTTCTAGTAGATACGGAATAATTAAATAATGTAACAAGTTAATTTCATGAAATAATAGTTACGATTTTTGCAATATTTTGTTGTTTGCTTAACTATCGAGTTATTTTTAAAAATTCGTCCTTCAAATCTTTATTAATTTTATGTTCAAGAGTAATGATTCATTTTATAAATGGAATTCAAGATATTCGTTTTATAGGAGTTTTAATTAATGAAGTACCTTTAGTTATTATATATTAAATTATTAGTTATTATTTTATTCATTTATTATTTATTTAGTTATTATATATAGACATTAAAAAACAATGTTTTAAGCAAAGTAAAACTCACATTAGTTGGGCTTGGGTTCGCCAAGACGGCCGAGAATATAACTGCGCTGGCTGTGAAAATAAAAATAGTAAACATATTTATTCATTCATTTTTTCATCTTCAATCGAATTTCATACCGGGTGTCACAAATGTCACGTGACGGCTTAATATTTCCCCAGGTAAGATATTTTTCAGGGAGGTCAAGGTCATTCTTGAAGTAAATTTCAACGAGGAATTCAATGGCGACCTTAATGTTGATCTTGACGATGAACTTCAAGGTTTCTTCAAGTTAAACTTTTTTTAACAATGCAAATCCCCCATTTTTAAATCGTCATTCGATAGAGCGGAAAATTTAACGTTCAAATATGTACCCAGGTCATGCATAGGTACATTGAAACCTCAGAAGGGGGTTTCCGATGAAAAAAAACTTTGACCTTGGAGGTAATCGTCAAGGTCATCTTCAAGGTCACTACTGAATACGCCTTGTTAAAGTTAGTAACTTTTTTCGTCACGAAAAAAAATGGAAAAACTTTTATCCCCAGAGATATGCAGACCTTGTTTAAGTTTAAATGACCTTAGAGTGACCTTGAAGGTCACAATGTACCTATGTATGACCTGGGTACATATTTGAACGTGGAATTTCTCGCTATATCGATTGCCGATGTAAAACAAAGGTTTTACCGTTTTGAAAAAAATTGATCTTGAAAAAACCTTGAAGGTCATCGTCAAGATCAAAATAAGGGTCATCACTGAATTCCTCGTTGAAATTAACTTCAAGGATGACCTCGACCTCCCTGAAAAGTATTTCACCTGAGGAAATATGCAGCCGTGCTGGGACTTTTGTGACACCCGGTGTGTTGAAAGAGGTGATGTTAAACTTTATTCATTTTTCATTATTTATTTAATAATTCTAATTAATCTAATTTAAACATTCAATTTTTGTGTTGATTAAATTCATATTATATATGTGGACAGTTTTCATGTTAAAATTCTACTATTAGGTTGAAAATTTAATTATCTTTTCAAAACTGAATTATTTTATAAACAGTTATTTTCAAATTGGAACTGTTTTGTTGTAATTTGTCTTTTTGGATTTAAAATTCATCCATTTTGATTGAAGATTCATTTTTTGTTAGCAATAGTACATTTTTGGGTTGTTACATTTTTTATTTTTATTTCTCAAGTTCACTATAATCTTTTGAAATCAAAACCTAGACATGCTGTAGTGTTTTAGACCACGGATTCGGATCTAGCGACCCCAAAAACATATAGTAAACATGGCCTGACCCCCGGGCTTGAAAAAATAAAATTTTATGAGGTTTTATGAGGTTATGTCAGAACCCTGACGTGCTGGGGTTTTTTGGACCTCGGATTCGGATTCAGCGACTCAAAAAACATATAGTCAACACGGTCTGACCTCCAGGCCCGGAAAACGATTTTTTTGTGTGTGGCTGTGTTATTTATATCCCTTTTCCTCTGTATGAAATGTTTTTGTCAGTTTTAAGTGCAAAGGTATGTGACCTCAGTTGAAAGAATTCATTTGATTATTAATTTAAATTAAGATAAATTTCTGTTTTTTTTTTTCTGAAAACGAAATTTTAGTTCATAGGTACTTTTTCGACGCCCGGATTCATTTCTTCGATAAAATCTCAGCACAGCTAGTATGTATTTTGTTTGTATAGATAAGTACTTACTCAGTAAGAAAGCGTACGTCACTTTTCCCGTCATCCTAAAAATTAAATATCAAGATAATAGGTTTTCAATCAAGTTTTTTTCCTACAAAAAGACCTAATTTGGGCAAAAAACTGGTATCTGGAGAATGATCGCAGTCCTCGTTACAGTTGCTTTATGTAGTATGTGCGTAATGAGCACATTTCAAAGGTTCGGCGGAAATCCGAATAATTTCAAGATCTTACAATGTGTGATAATTTATTACTTGCAAACACAAAATAGTTTCGGAGAAAAACATAAAATCTCAATAAAACTTCTTATCTTGTCTATTGCGACAGAGTACGCTCTTTTCTGCTGATATCAGGAAACATAAAAGTGTGTCAATTATTAAATTAAGAATCAAGCAGATTTTATACATATAGGTACAAATTCTATTTTTCAGGATTACTTCCATATTTGCTCTTTATTTTGCATCAGTTTTTATCCTCAGATACCCTGAAGAATTCTTCTCCATCTTACCCAACACTCCCTTCACCCATGCTACTGCCATTTTCCCCCCTTTTCATGCATCAATACCACCATGCTTAACCCACTCCTTTCCACCTCTACGCACTCCTCCAACTAGTGCTCCACTCTTGCACCCCCCCCCCCCCCCACACAGTTCACAGATCCTCTTCTCCCGAAGGAGCCACTACCTATTGAAAACCACCATGCACCCACACCTTATCCTCGCTATAAGTTTCTGACTTCCTCTCTCTCATTTCTCACATAAATATTGCGCTCTTGTCCTTGGCATAATCCACACATAGTTCCCGTTAAACCTTGACTCTCTCATTCTCTCTTCCCTTTCTGTCTTCTCTCTCTCCATGCCGTTTCGCTTAACCAAGTCGTAAACCTTCCTTCCTTCCTCGTGCATCCTTCTCACTTCATCCATCTGCAGTCCATTCATTCTAAACTACCTTCCCCTCTCAGCCTCCATCTTCCCAGCCCCTCCCCTGTTCTCCTTCTCCCACCAACACTCCCTAACCAGCCTACTTCCCCCCTCTTCCAAAAATTTCTCCTCATATTTACACGCCCGACTCCCTGCTACAATCCCTACACTCGTTCTCCCCGTCTCCCTCCTGACAATATACTTAGGCATGTTACTTGCCAACCTCAGGGTCCACTTTACATACCTCTCCTGCGTTCTATTTACCTCTTCACTTTCCTTCCACCCCCACACCTCTACTCCATACAATAGCACACTCATCACTAGCGAATCAAACAATTTCATTCTCCGTCCAAAATCATCTGCGAATAGCTTCTTTCCCAACCCCCACACCTGCCTCATCACCACATTGGCCCTCCTCACTCTCTCTTTCATGGGACCATCCACTCCCCCATTCCTCCGAAACACGAAGCCCAAGTACACAAACTCTTTCACCTCCTGCACCTCATTTCCCATCCACTTCCTGTCTCCTCCCTTATCCCTTCCCCCTCCTTTTCTGAACGCCATAACCTTGGACTTTTCCGCATTCAGCTCTAACCCCTTCTTATCCAGGTATATTCTCAACCGCTTCATCATCTCCTTTAAGGCCTCCTCGCTATTTGCCAGCAACACTATGTCATCTGCATACGCTAGTAACCAAATTCTAACCCCTCCTATCCTGACTCCTCCTAACACCCCGGCATCCAGCTTACTTTCCATATCCGCAATTAAAATCGCAAAAAGCGTTGGGCTAAGTAGGCACCCTTGCCTTAACCCCATATCCATCCAGTAGAAGTTTTTCATAAGCAATTTGAATGATTTCAAAAGAATAAAAAAAATTTTTACCAAAATTCCTAGGAAAACTAAAAATAATTTTTTTTTAATTGGAAAATTTTGTAATGATTTCTTTGAAGAAATTTTTGAAAGAATATTCAAAAAGATTTAAGAACAAATGAGCACACCGATCATAAAAGGGCGTCTCCGCGTGAAATTCGGTAAAATTATTGTCCACAGGCAGAAAGCGGAAGAAAAAAAAAATATGTCAAATCAAAAAGTAAAAAACTCCATTACATTAATCTTGCAAAAGTCGACATTTTTTGCTAATATAAATAATAAATCCGATTATTAGTTTAGGTAATAATTAATAAAAATGGCATTTTTCATCGCGCCCAAATTCGATGTTTTTTAAAACTCAAATCGCCGATTCTAGCTCAATAACTGGTGAAATGTTTTGAAATGTTTACAGTTTGTTCAGTATACATACGTGACACCTACAAAGTCGATAAAACATATAAAAATTGCATTTGTTCACTTATATTTAATAACAAATGGCGGGGTACCGGTAACCGGGCTTCGAACACTTTGGCGGAAAAAAGTATGCGACGAACTTAATCTTTGAGAAAACTTCAAGCGAGCTGTTTTTTCTACGACGTATGAAGAAAACTTTCCGAAAATTTCAGTGTAATCGAGTCATAAATATTGTAACTATGGATGATTTCATAAAAAGCGCTCAGCGTGCGAGCAGCTCGTCCAGCGTTCGCGCGCGGCAGTAACGGAATATTATACGTTTTTCGCATCTTTTTTTAACACTGGGATGCTACATTGTAAAATTTATTGTTTTTTGATTATTAAGAATATTTATGTCGTTAATTATACTCACGTACCATTCTTCTCGCCATCAATTATTTTCAAACACATGTGAAAATCAACTTTTTTTCCATAGAATTTCACGCAAAATGATGAAAAACACGGATTTTCAATTCAATAATTTATTTGACAACATACGCTAATAGATTATAATAAATAAACTTTTTTTACATAATTATTGTACGCTCTAATTTTTCAAATGGTTATTAAAATTTAACAAATTCGTAACATAGGTTTTTCAACATTTAAAGTGTATTTTAGTAACGCGTCTAACAAGAAATAATATATTATGCTTTGCTATTTCTTTCGTAGTTCCGATTTCCGTTTTTCTGGGCCACGTTTTTTCAGAGGCGCTTTGTTTACTGCAACTTCTAAGTATGTGTCGATTCTTGGAAAAACAAAAGACAATCTAATTCACGAAAACAAAAGGCAATCTAATTAGGCGTAAATGAGCGAAATTCGAAATTTGTTGAATGTTTATAACTATTTAAAAAATGAGAGCGTACAATAAGTATGTAAAAAAAGTTTAGGTATTATAATCTATTAGCGGCTGTCATCAAATAAATTATTGAATAGAAAATCCGTGTTTTTCATAATTTTGCGTGAATTCCGATGGGAAAAAAGTTGATTTTCACACGTGTTTGAAAATAATTGATGGCGAGAAGAATGGTACGTGAGTATGATTAACGATATAAATATTTTTAATAATAAAATAACAATCAATTTTACAATGTAGCATCCCAGTATTAAAAAAATATGCGAAAAACGTATAATATTCCGTTACTGCCGCGCGCGAACGCTGGACGAGGTGCTCGCACGCCGAGCGCTTTTTATGAAATCATCCATAGTTACAATATTTATGACTCGATTACACTGAAATTTTCGGAAAATTTTCTTCATACGTCGTAGAAAAAACGGCTCGCTTGAAGTTTTCTCAAAGATTAAGTTCGTCGCATACTTTTTTCCGCCAAAGTGTTCGAAGTCCGGTTACCGGTACCCCACCATTTGTTATTAAATATAAGTGAACAAATGCAATTTTTATATGTTTTATCGACTTTGTAGGTGTCACGTATGTATTCTGAACAAACTGTGAAAATTTCAAAACATTTCACCAGTTATTGAGCTAGAATCGGCGATTTGAGTTTTAAAAAACATCGAATTTGGGCGCGATGAATAATGCAAATTTTATTAAATATTACCTAAACTAATAATCGGATTTATTATTTATATTAGCAAAAAATGTCGACTTTTGCAAGATTAATGTAATGGTGTTTTTTACTTTTTGATTTGACGTCTCTTTTTTTTTTCTTCCGCTTTCTGCCTGTGGACAATACTTTTACCGAATTTCACGCGGAGACGCCCTTTTATGATCGTTGTGCTCAAATGTTGATGTATGAATTAATGTTTCTGGCTTAAAATTGCTTAAAATTGCCTACATAAATTAAAAATTTGTTTAATTGATTCTCCAATTCAATATTTTGGCTAAGATTTTTTTCTTTTTCGACTAAAAAATCTGTCTTGGTTAAAAATTCAATTCTTTTTTTGGAAATTCCTTTTTTTTTGTTTTCAAAATTAGTTTGTTTTGGTTAAGACTTAAATTAGTCAAAAGAAAACAGAAGTGGCAGTAGTAAAACGTCAAACATATTACTTTTGAAAAGAAATTTAGTTTTTAATTTTTTTTCGACACTTAGGCAAATGCAATTTTCTATTTTGGTCTCTGCTTAAAATTTCTGAAGTTAGGTCTGAAAAACGACACTTTTGTGAGTAAACCCATCAAAATCCTTCATATTCTATTTCTTGTGTTAAAATAGTATTTTCAATTAACTTTAATAAACAAATTGGTTGAGCAGTGAAAAAAAATTATGAGGTTTGTTAATGAGTTTCCAAATTAAGGTAGGAATGACACTATTTATACTGTTCGACTGGGAGTGCAAAATTATATTTACAATTTGACTATTTTGTTGAAAATTCGTCTTTTATATTTGAATCGAACTATTTATTATTTAAAAGTAAAATCTTTTTTGGTTGAAATATTTAGTATTACTATTTTGTTAAAAATTGTTCTTCTTTGATTGAATCTTCTTGGTTGGAAATTTCCTCTTTTATTATTAATAATTCCATTCTATGGGTGAAAATGAACTTTTCTATTGGCAATTCAAAAGTTTCACAGAGAATTCATATTTCGACTTGAAAGATTAACAATTTGGAATTACTTTATTTCTTTCTTCACTGAAAAATCTATTGTTTATTTAAATTTAATTTTTTGTTGTTGTAAAATCCATCATTATAGTTGAAAATTAATCTTTTAGGTTAAAAATTTTACTACTTTGATGAGAATTTGTTTGTATTTGGTTAACAATTTAACTTTTCTTCGATTTAAGTATTTTGTAGAAAAATGAGGTATTTTGTTGAAAAGGTACCTTATTTGCACAAAAATAGAGCTGTTTTGTAGAAGATTCGTCTTTTGGGCAGTAAATTCGAATTTTTGATTGAAAGTTCAACAATTTGGATGAACTTTTTTTTTCACTGAAAAATGAACTGTTTGTTCAGAAAGTCATTTTTTGGGTTAGAAAATCCATCATTATAGTTGAAAATTAATCTTCTTGGTTGAAAATTTTACTATTTCGTTGAATTTTTTTTTTGCTGCAAATCAATTTTATTACTAAAAATACAACTTTTTCATTTTTGTTTAAAAATTTATCTTTTTAAGTTCACAATTCAACTGTCTCCTGAGAAATGGAATTACTTGGTCGAATATAAAACTGTTTTTGGTTCAAGTTGAATCTTTTTTGTTTAAAAATTCCACTATTTGAATGAAATTTTTTTTCATCATAGTTAACAATAATTCTTTTTGTTTGATTTGTTTCTTTTGTGTTGCAAATTAATTTTTGTATTAAAAATTTAAATTTTCAATTCCTGGTTGAAAATTTATCTTTTTTAGTTGAAAAGTGAACCATTTGTTTGAAAATTCAACTCTTCAGTTAAAATACAACTATTTTGTTGAAAATTTGTTTTTGTTTTTTTGGTTGAAATATCAACTATTACATTATTTGTTGAGAATTCATCTTGATGTTGGAAATTCAACTTTTTAGGTGAAGAATTCAAGAATTTAGTTAAAAATTAAACTATTTTTTTTAAAATTCCATTATTTTGCTCAAAATTTTATTATATTGTGGAAAATTCAAGGATTTTAATAAAAAGTCACATTTTTTTGAATACAACTTTTTGTTGAAAATTCGTCTTTTTGACAGAAAATTCGTAATTTTGAATTAAAAATGTATCTTTTTTGTAGAAAATTAACCCTTTTAATTAAAAATTTTACTATTGTGTGGATTTTTTTAAAATAAAAAATTCGTTGTTTTACTGAAAATTTAACTATTCTAAATAATTTTTGTCAAGGCCTATGCCGCAAAAAAATTATTATTACAAAAATGAATAGTCAAAGATTCATTATTGTAGTTGATGATCTCTTTGAGAATATTTTTTTGTAGTAAATTAATTTTTTTAATTCAAGATTTAATTATTGCATTTTTGATTAAAAATTTATCTTCATTAGTTGAAAATTTAACTATTTCGTTGAAAATCCAAGCATTCTGTTGAAAAGTCGTTTTTTATTAGTTAGAAAATTAATCTCCTTGGTTGAATACTAATCTTTTTTGCTGAAAATTTAATTACTTGGTTGAAAGTTGAATTCCTATTCTAAAGATTAATTTTGTTGATTATGATTCATCATTTTAGATGAAAGTTCATTTCTCCGTAAGGAATTTTTTACTATTTTGTTGAAAATTGGTTTGTTTTATTAAAAATTAATATTTCTGATTGAAAATTTTATTTTTTGTTTTAAAATAAAAATAAAAATAATCTAAAGACTTCAGATATGTCGCAAAAGAATCTATAAATTTTTAAACAACATTTTCTTATGTTACAAGATTTTAGAAAATCTTAGGAAAAATTCGAGTCTGTTAAAAAGATATTATTTTAGGACTTTTAGAATTTTGGAGGAAATTTAAAAATATTTATAATCCCGACAAAACTTTAAAAAATTTTAATTAGTTTTTAAACTGAAAATTAAATTAATATAAAAAAGGGCTTGAGATCCTTTATCAGAATGTGGAAAAATATAATAATAAATAAATAAAATTAATATAAATAATATAATAATAATAAATTAAATTAAACAAATTTTGTCACAATAAAAAAATTTGCTTGAAATCTGAAATGACTGAAAAATCCCGAAAAATAAAATTCTCGACACTGTATAATTTCCTAAAAAGAAATTATTCGAAATACGAAATTTTCAAAATTATAGAATAACCGACAATATTCAAAATTTCTGAATTGAAAATTTCATGGACAATAAAATTCTCGACAGTTTTTAATATTACCGACATCGGAAAATTACCAAACGAAAAAATTCCCGAATCTAAATGACTAGAAACTTATTTTATTAATAAATAAATAATACAATAATAAATGAAATACACAATATGTTCATAAAAGTAAGTATTTTATTAATTATTATTTATTATTTCATTCAACATTTTCCTCGTTTTAAAAATTTGAAAAAAAATTTAAAGAATTTTATAATTTTTTGTAAAAGATTCTGGTTAATGAAAAAAGGGCTTGAAAATTATCCTAATGGCATTTTCAATTTAGATTAAAATTGAAAAAGTTGAATACTTTTCAAAATTTCGAAAATTAAAAAAAAAATAGAAAAACCTTTTTTTTCTGATAGATTAAGGAACTTAATTCGAAATTTTCACTAGATATTAATTATCACAAAATTTGAAATATCAAGAAAAGTTCAGAGAAATAGATAAAAATTATGCACCCAAAAATATCTACAAATTTTTCACCAATCACTTCAAGATAGGACACTTAGTTTTGGCTTTATTCCCAAAAAACAATAAAGAAAGAGTTGTCTACCCAAAAAAAGAGCTACACATTTTGTATTCGACATTTTATGATAGGATATGTACTTTTTGTTTTAATCGTGAGAAATGACAATAATTATAAAAAGATTAAATTTGTGGAAAAATTATGCAAGGTACGAAAAAAAAATTAATTGACAAAAGGTAAACATTTAGGAAGGGTTAATAAATTTGTTATTAATCATTTTTTAATGATACGCGCAATTTTGGTTTTATTTGTAGAAAATAAAAAATAAAAAAATTAAATTTTTGGAAAAACGACACAAGAGACGAAAAAAATGAAGAGACATAATAGTGTTGATCATAATGTAGAAGAGTTCACGAGGTAAGTGATGAGAATGTGTTCGTTAAAGCCGAAGGAGCTTTAACAAAAGAGAATTCACAATCACCAAATGATAGTCATCGATGCTTTGACCTTAAATTTTGAAAGGTATGTGCACCAATGTGGGGAAATACAATATATACAATATGTCTATATTTTCAAAATTATTTATCGTTACTAAAAAATCTACAATACAAAATACAGAAAAAAAGAACTTTTCTAGAACTCTCAGGAAGAAACAGTTTTGCTTCTGCACTTTTTACCGCATCCCACATATTTTCTGAAAAAAAAAATGTTTAATTTTCAGAAAAAAGGTCACCATTTTTCTCATTTAGATTTTTTTTTGTTTTTCTTTGCAAATCTTCAAACCGCGAATAATTTCAAGTTTCTACAATGTGTGATCATTTATTACTTGCAAACACAAAACAGTTTAGGAGAAGAACATTGAATCTCAATAGAACTCCTTATCTTGTCTATTGCGACAAATTACGTTTTTTTTGTTGATACCAGAAAACACAAAAGTGTCTAAAACATCAAATCAAGAATCAAGCAGATTATATACATACAAATTTTTAATTTTTATATTAGGTTCAAATCATTCAAACTTATGTATCACGCAACAAGATTTTTCTTCTCATAAAAAAATTTACTTTTGCTAGAAATACATATTTTAATCTACTGAAAGACTATACCGATGACTCAGCATTAAATTTTCTTCGTTTTTTATCAAAGATGCTGTTAATTTTTTTGGGAAATACATTCTACTAATTCAATTTCTTCTTTAATTTTTAAAATTTTTCAATTATTCTTTCATTTCATTTTTGTGAACAGGTGATTTCTGCAGCCTCCAATAAGGAACTCCTTTTCATTTTCTTCTCTGTTAAAGGAGTAATTTTATTGATTTCGTATAATTTATTTGTAGGTAAATTCTTCCATCCTTACCATCTGGAAAAATTGTGAATATAATTATAATTCAATTAATTATAATTGACTCTTAAATTTGTTTGACACTTAACTTATTTGTAGATTATATTGAGGTAATAAATTTCTTCATTTAAAAATCAAAAGAAATGTTATTTCTGAAATAAACTGTGGGCTTGAGGTCCTTTATCAGAATGTGGAATCGGTTCCTAATCATATCTAGAATCACATGGAGCCGGTTTTTCGATAAAATGTTTATGTCTTGTTTAAGAATCAAAAATAGTGAGAACAATAGCAGTGACGCTCAGTGTCAGCTATTAGCTTTCCAAATGAAAATTTAACTATTTGGTTAAAAATTCATTGATTTTGTTGAAACTTCCCGTTAGGTAATTTCGTATTAATTTGGGGTTCCCCTAAGATTTGATATTGCTTTATAATCGAGAAATTAGCGAAAGATAAAAAAAAATTATTAGGGGAAGACGATTACGTAACATGTTCAAATTTATTCAGGCACTAATAATAGAACGTATTTACAAGTTGTTGCTTCATAATGGAAAAATTATAATTTTATTGTTTACGCATTTAATTTATTTTACTTTACTACATTCGCGTTAAAAATAATCTCTCTAATTTATGATAGAACACAATAACACAGATACAGATCTCTCCGGATTTCGAATCATCTGAACTCGAATATTCAAAGTTTTCAACTTTAAAGGCAAAATATGTACCAATTTATAATTTTCGGTATTTCATAGTATTCATTATCCGAAATAGTAGAAAAGAAAAGTAAGGACAATATTTTTGATAATTGATGAAAATTGATATTTTTTCTTCAGAATTATTACATATTTTTTTTACAATATATAAATAATCAAGCCGTTGCATTTTTGTTGACAAATACAAATTTCTGACGAAAAATACTAACGTAAATATCATCAAGTCGTTCAAGAGATTCATTTTTGAAATCATATACGATTTTTGTTTCAAAAAGTCCCAAAATGGTGAATTTGATGACTCTAAATAATCTGAAGCACAATGACAATCTGGAAAATATTATAATTTTTATTTGAAACTAGTAATTTCCGATGAAAAATACTAACATAAGCTACCTGTTACATACGAAGCCGTAATAAATACTCAATGAGTCAGCAATTGGGTTATAAAAATGCCCAGGTGACCTTCAGAACTCAAACTTCTGGTAAGACGGAACCTTACCACATTCAGATTTAGTTGTGGTGTCAATATGAATTATAACGCAGCAAAAAAAGAAACTTTTTATGACACATGCATGAGTTTTTTCAACGCCTCTGAAGCGGGGGTAAAGCTCTACTTTTCACTCCCTAGGGACAGAAAAATGACGTCAGAGAGGCATAATGAAAATTATGCATCTATGAGCTCGCATTTCATGATTATCAGCCCACTCACGGTAATAACTGTGAGGAAATTTTGGGTGCAGATAATAGAGTTTTGTGTTTATTTATGGAAAGTTACCATATTGTTATCTACCCCCGTGTGTTGCTTCGCAAGCGTGTGGTTGGTGGAGATAAACAGTGAGCTTTCAGTAGTGGGGGGGGAACGTGTGTGTTCATTCGGTTATGCTGGCTGTAGCCGTGTCGACGGTGCGCGTCGTGCGGGTCGTCCGCTCATACCCTGAGGCAGGTTACGCTGACTGGTGGAGGGGGGGGTATACCCTCTAGATGTCCCCCTTATTAACTTCCGCCACGCAGTCAGGCCATCCATGAGTGCATGGACCTAACAGGGGGAAGCGAGTGAAGGGAGTGCGTCGACTTGTGGCTCTTTGTGGGTGGAGGGGGAAGGAGAAGGAAATTTGATGGCCCGCGGCCTAAGCTTACAAGAGTCTGGTCCCTTGCAGCGTTTTGGCGGCAGGCGATTCAAATAGCGATGGCGAGAACGTTTCGGGCGTACCATCGGCCGCGAGAAAGATGACGTCGCTACTCCCTGACGCGGGAGTGGCGACACGCTCCGTCGGTTGCTGAGGAGTGGCTGCCGCCTCTTGGATCACGAGAGCCGGAGAGGGTCCCCCGAAGACGTGGGGATTTGCTGACACACGATCTCGCTGGGCGGCGGCAGTGGGCAGCTTGGAGACACGCGGAGTAACCAGGGACGGAGTAGTGTGTTTGGACAGTCGATTTCCAACGGAAGACTAACCGATAATCCGGGTGCTTCGTGTCGCGTCAGCTCAGAAGGGGTGGCGAGAGTCGCGGACGAATTCTGGAAAGCAAAGAATGAGTGGCCTCGCGGGGTCCGCGGCCGGTTTACGTCGACAGGGATCTCGGTTCGGGTGCGCCTCGTCGAGTATCGAATAACTGCCATCTGCTTCCTAGGACGACCGCGGGTGCCTCGGGGTCGTATCCTGGTACAGGGACAGCTGCCCGTTTCCGGCCGTGGCGCGCTTCGAGGGCTCGGCGTGCCCTCTTTTCTTCAATCCTTCGTCTAAAATTAATGAAACTTAGAGCGTACTTATATTATAATCCTAATTTTAACTCTATGCAAACGAAATTAAATTCGACCCATTAGAACGGCTGTTCGGTTTGTTTAGTTTAATAACTGAAATATAAATTTTAATTCAATTATTTAAAATATTTATCTACAACCCGAAGAGTCCTTCCGACCTATATACTGAAGGGAATAATTTTAAATTAAATATGCAAGTACTTATTTAACTATAAGATGGATATAGTCCCGCGTAAAACAACTTATTTTCCTAAGTATATTCTGTCGATATTTGAGTATATCTAAATTATATATACTCAGGTATCGACCTAAAACTAATGTGAAATAGTCAGAGAGGGGCGGGGGGATTTCATATTGTTAGTAATAACTGAGAAGCTATAACGGGGTTTCTATTCTAAAACAAACTGTAACTAAGATATGTACATTAGCCCTCGCTCCTGCTTGCCCCAATCCACACTCTGGCTTCATTTTAAACTTTAATATGAATTTAATTATTTATTTTTCTATAAATTTTATTTGGATACGCGCCCGAAGGTTCTTTTATTTGTATAGTGAAGAATTTGGTTCGGAAATCTTATTTTTAGAATAGTTATTGTCCATTAGGGGGATAGAAGAACGGGAGTAGAGGCATTACTGCATGAAAATGACCTTGACATTATTTGTATCTCAGAGACTTGGCTAACGAGGGATGTTGTATGGGAGATTAGAGGCTACCTAACCTATAGATCTGATAGAAGGGATGGTCGTCGTGGAAGCGGTGCCCTCATTTTGGTTAAGGATGGCTTTGCTGTCGACAGATTGGAACTTGGGTGCCGCTGGGAAGAGGAAGCTGATGTGGTTGGTATAACCGTGTCCTCTTCTCTAGGTAGGATAGCAGTTGCTTCGGCTTATGTCCCACCTGAAGCAAGGATACTGCGTGCGACATGGGAAGCCCTTATTAAGCTCATAGAAGGGCAAGGAAAGGTATTACTCTGTGAGGACATTAATGCTCACTCTCTAATGTGGGGTGCTCTTAGTTCCAATTTCCTGGGTAACCAGCTGACGTGGGCTTGGTCCCTCTGAATGACTCGGAGCCCACGTTCCTCCCAGTGCCGGGTCGATTGTCTAACTATCTCGACTTGATATTTTGCTCGCCCTGCCTGGCCCCGATCATAACTACCAGGGTTGGTTTTGATACCTATAACTCCGATCATCTGCCGGTTTTTGGTAAACTTGACGCCTCCCCGACTATGATCTCCACTCACTCAAACAGGTTCAACGTAGAATCACTGGATTAGTTCCTGTTTTGCAGACAGGTGGATGAGGAGATCCCGGCACTCTTCCAGGCTTTGCTTGATTGGGATCTTCCGGCAAGGTCTATGACAGGTTTTTGAACACTGTTTTTGCTGCCTTGGAGATGAATGGTGCATTCAGGGCGAGCAATCGCGAAGCTGGCAGGAAGAAGGAGCCACTCTGGTGGAACAGTGAATGCGATGTGGCTCTTGAGAGAAGGCGAGCGGCTAGAAAGAGATACCTAGCTAACCAGACACAGGCGGAGAAAGCTGCTTTAAAAGTAGTGGACAATGAGGTCAAGGCATGTCTTCTTGAAATCAAATACCAATCTTTCAGATCCTTCTGCGAATCTCTCGACCCTGCTGGGGGTCTCGCCAAGATATGGCGTACGGTTAGGGCTCTGGCCTCTCGTACCTCTTCCCCGCATACAAATGTGGTAACTGATCCGGAATCCCCGGTTATCAGGGAATTACAAGATGCATTGGTACGCTCAGACATCCCGCTGGTCTCTGTGGGGCCGATCCTGAATCTGGATGAGGCGGATCTAATGAACCAGGCCTTCTCTTGGGGTGAATTCCAATGTGCCCTCTCCACGTGCAAAATGAAATCAGCACCAGGAACTGATGGTATAACTTACGAAATCATTAATGGACTCTCTGATTATTCGCAAAGATTTCTGCATAAACTGTTCAACGCCATGTTTCGGTAGTCATCTTACCCGGAGACATGGTGAAATACCAATGTCCATTTTATCCCTAAGGCTGGTGGGAAAGGGTTTCGGCCTTTTCTCACTAACGTCGACTCTCTGCAAGTTGTTTATGAAGTTGACGCAGAAGCGCCTAGAATACCTGACCGAGAGTAGAGACTGGCTGCCGGATTTCCAATACGGCTTTAGGAGAGGTAGATCCTCCATGGATTTTGTGGCAGCAGTTGTAATCGATATATTGGCAGGTTTCGGCAGGGGAAAGTCAACGACGGCCTTGGCCCTGGACTTGAAAGGAGCTTTTAATGCAGTCCTCCCAGGAGAGCTTATTGGAGAGTTGAGGGATCTTGAGGTCCCGGGAAGTATTTTTAATTTGGTCTCGTTTCTCGTCTCTAAAAAAACCTGATATTCAATACGGATGGCGCTGGTGCTAGAATCTCGGGTGTTGGTGTTTCTCAGGGAGGGGTTCTCTTCCCACTGCTTTTCAGTCTGGTGTTAAGGCGAATCAAGGAGTGTCTCCCGTTCGGGGTTAAGATCTCAACTTACGCCGATGACGTCTTCCTTTACCTAACCTCCGAAGTGATTCAAGATACCCAGGCTCTTCAGCTGCGCGCAATCGGAACTTTGTCGCCATGGTTGAGGAGAGTGGGTCTTCCAGTCTCCATCCCGAAATGTCAGTTATGTGTTTTCTCAAGGTCCAGAGATAGACTTGATGACGTGATCTTGAATTTTGATGGAGCAGATATTGGAAATCAACCCTCTCTTGAATACCTGGGCGTTTGGCTCGATAGACGAACGACTTGGACGAGCCACATTAAAAACATAGCAGCTAAGGGCTCAAGAGCAGTTAACATCATGCGGGTTATTTCCAGAGCTACTTGGAGAGCCTCTCTTACTCTCCTCCTCACAGTGCACAAAGGTTTAATCAGGGTCTGTCTGGAGTGGGGTGCTCCCCTCTTCTTGGGGGCGAGCCAGACAGCCTTGAAAGTGATTGATCGGGGTCCATATGCGTCGTTTAGTGTGGCACTCGGGTGCATGAGTTCAACTCCTATCTCTATCTTATTGTCAGAGGCTGGGGAAGCTCCACTGTCGTTAAGGAGGGCTCTTCTTGCGAATAGATTCATTTTGAGGAACTTCCGGCGGAGCAGGAGTCCTCTTACCGATAGGCTAACAATTTTGTCTTCAAAATCTCCGTTTAAGAGGTTCAGGGTTCAGCCGCTGCGCTGTGGATTAATAATTGCCTTTAAAAATATGTTCTCATTCATCCGAGCCTTGTATATCACGTTTAGGCCTGCTTATTTCGATGAGGACTGGATTGATCTGGTTACGCACCTGGATATTGACCTTGAGCCTTGCCTTGCCATCAGGGAAGCCTCGTATCGAGGGACACTCTTCGAGGAATTTGCATGCACGAGATGCCCTGGGCGATTCGAATATTCGAAGATTCACTGATGGCTCGGTGAACCCTGTTTCGGGAGCTGTGGTTTGTGGTTTCTTCATCCCAGCTAGGAACCTAAGATACGGCGTGAGATTGAGGTACTACTCGACTTCCTTGACGGCTGAATTACAGGGACTCTTCCATGCCCTCATCCGAGTGGTGGGAGATGAGTGGAAGGACTTAGTTATATTTACAGATTCCCAGGCAGCACTTAGGGCTATCCGGGATAGTTTTGCAAACCCCCTTGGGCACACTCTAGCACGTTTGGTGAGTAACGGGGCTGCTTTTGCTGTCCGGTTAGGGATCTCGATCCGCTTCGCCTGGGTTCCATCCCACTCAGGCATAATAGGTAACGAGACCGCTGATGAGATAGCGAAAACAATTGCTGCCCTCCCAATGACGGCTCTGGGAGAGTAATTTGTGGGGGATGTTCGCGAGATATGCCGACGCGATTCCGCCAATTGGGCAGCATTATGCTGGCCTTATGGAAGGACTGATGGTTCATGAGCTGATTATTTTAGCCACGTTTCGGTCAAAACCCCAAGACCATGGTTTCAAGGCTGCAGGCTCCCAAGATGCTACATCAACCTAAATACGAGACACAGTGCGTTCACTTTAATGGGGAAAAATGAGACCGATTATAGTTATTTCTATTCCCGATTGGCGGCGCGCAAGTTTGTAAAACTGGTTGTGGACTTGCAGGCGCCCGGGGACTTTGTCGCACTTTTTCGTCAACACAGTAATCAACAAACTTGATGTTTACTGCATTGAACTGCATATTAATATTTTTTTAAGTTTTGTTAATAATTGTTTCTCGTGCATTCCATGTAAAGTGCTTTCGGCTTAATAAATAATAATCTGTGAAGTGATTATAAGGAGTGATTTCGAAGATTTAACTCATTTACTACATGTCAGTTATGGTTCACTATTGTGTATAACAATATTATTTATTTTTATCTTGCTCGTGAAGTGGAACAGAGTTAGTGGTTTTTGGTCTTATGTGAAGTGCCTATGAGAAGAAGTTCTGAAGATTTTACTTATGTAAGTATCAGAAAAAGTATAATGTAGTTAAAGTGTAATAGTTTGCGAGAAAAAAATTATCTGTTTTGATGACTTAAACAATAACAAATTAATAGCGTTTGAAATAGAACTTTTTTGACAAAAAACGTTTAGAGCGGATCAACTGTAAATATAAATTAATTAATGATTTGTAATGTTGAACTGTAGTTGAAGTATTTGAAACTAACAATAATTTGATAATTTTACTGGACGATTCTGCATCTGTTGAAATTAAACAATTTACCGATTGTATCGTGAAAAATTGAAATGTTTCAATTCGAGAGCCTTAGTAGTTAACCAAATGTAAACTTCTCGTTAAAACTTTATGAACTATCTTCAGTGTTTCAATAATTTCAAATTGATAGATTCATAATTAAACGCTTTTAGACCATTTATAACCAATTCAATTATGAAATTTTTAATTAAGAAGAAGAACAATTTTTTAATAATCAGCAATGTTTGACTGTTTATTTCAAAGTAGCGATTATAAATCTAATATTCAAAACTAAACAATTTCCCATTCAATTATTAAAAAAAAGAAAGCCTTGAATTTTGACAATTCCAGAGAGCTAAATTTAAACTTTGAATGCTACAATATTAATTTTCATTGTTTCATGTACAAAAACTTAATTTATTTGTGAAATCATTGAACTCCAATATATGAATAACAACCAAACAATAATTCACGTCGAAAAAATTGTAATAAGTTGAGGAGATATTTGGAAGTTCTGAAAAAATTGAAACGTAACTTGAAATTAGAAAACACATGTAAAAATGTAAAATAACATACAGATTTTCCAACATTTCGAAATAAAATTTTAAAGCTTTTCAAGAATTTTGTAAGACTTCAGGTTAATAACAAAATTTCTCAAAATTCTTGAGAAACTTTCAAATAATTTTTAATTTTCAACCAATAATTTGAAGGGAATAGTGAAAAATTTTGGAAAATTTCGAATCATTTATAAAAATATTTTAAGGTTTTCAAAAATTTTCTAAAGTAATAAAAAATTTGTAAATGTTCAAAAAAAATGTGGAGAAAATAGTAGATTTCTGAAGATTTCGAAATGAAATTTTTAAGGTTTTGAAGGATCTTGAATGGTTTGTAGATACTAAAAAATTTCCTTAATACTCCTGGAAAAATGTAAGGTGTATGATGGATAAATAAGAATTGAAAAATTATTCAATTGTGACGACTTGAAAGAAAAATAATTATACTTCCAATTAAAAAAAAATTTGTAATCTTTCAATTTTTATTGTTTTCACTTAAAATAACATAAAATGATATAATTTTGAAAACTTTCACGGTATTTAATTTAAAATGATCAAACGGCAATGTGTCAGAAGCTTCCATTTCACATGCGTAAATTATTGAACGTTTGGATGAACAGATTTTTCAGCTTTAATTTAAAAAGTTAAAAATTGAAGAGTTCCACTGTGCTTGTTTTTATTTGAAGTTTAATTTCTATACATTCAAAGAAAAAATTCCTAGCGTGAAGAGTTCGATCTAAATTTGAGCGACCGTGAATAATTACAGGAATTTTTGTCCTCGATTGAAAGGACCACTCTGTCAAATTTTCCTAATCCTATAAAATATGAAAATTTTGTAGGAATTAAAATGGCCACACTCTGAATTCATATTGAAATCCTACAAGACTTTTCAAAGTTTGACATAATACATGTTAGTATTTTTCCAAAATCATTAAGCAAAATGTTCATTATTATACAAGTACTTGGAAGAACACAATGAATTGTTGTGTCTCTGGTTGCAAATCCCAGAATGTCCAAGCGCATCTGTTTCCGCAGAATGTAGCTGTTGGAGAAGAATGGGTAAAAGTAATTTGCAACCCTGATCTGGCAAAATATTCTTACGCCGAGATTTGTCGCGAACAGGTCCGGGGTCGCTACCTGCACTTTGCTGAAGGCTCGTGGGTACCGACCTTCAAAAAGCCACGGCTAAGAGATAATGTCATTCCGACTCCGAATTTGCCGAACAATCCTCTTTTGAGATGCGTAGTGGCGACGGACGTTCCGAAAAAAGAACTCAAAAATAAATTAGTTCTGGATGTGTTGCCGTCTGAGCTATCGCCCTCAGTAAAATACACGAGGTCCCCATGCGTTCAGGAATTGAGAAGTTCCCTAGCTACTCCACCAGGTCCAAGTGATGGAAACTGTGCATCTGACAATTCTCCGCAAATAATAATGCTTGATCAGCAGCAGAATTTCAATCTAGATAAGAGTGCAGTGAACTCTTCTCTTGAGGAGAAAGGTGATTAAAAACAGGCTGATGGCAGTTCAAATTAGTTGAACGATGCGTTTCTATTACGCAAAAGATTTCGTTCGAGGGAGAATGCTACCTTACAAACAGAAATTAGGAAGGATCCTAATGAAGACCAACCTACAACATCGTGTGCTGCAGAGAGCGTATTGTCTTCAGCCGAGAAAGCAGTTGGAGAGGTCACAAAACTCCCTTCGGAAAGAACAAGTACTGTTGAACCTGTTCTTCCAAAGGAGAGGAAACGTCGACGACTGCAAGAAAGCGATCGTGAACCTGCCCTTCTGAGAGAAAGAAAACGACGAAGACTACGAAAACGTGATTTTGAACCAGCTCTTCTTCAAGCGAGAAAACGTAGAAGGCTAGAAAGAAGTTCTGATGAACCCGCTTTTCTTCAAGACAGGAAGCGTAGAAGGCAACTCGCAAAGAAGACCGAAGTAGTTGATTTGTCTCCCAAAGCCAAGAAGATATTCGTTGAGCTTCTTCGCGTTCGGCAAGCTTTGTACAAAAGTAATGGGAGACTGGAAAGGTACAAAGCTGAAAATGATAAATTGCAAAATGAAAACAATTTATTGCGCTATCAGTTAAATTTACGGCGAAGAACTTATAATTCAGATTCGTGTGGTTTATCGTCAGTTTCCACTACATCAGATTTATAAATCTGATAGAGTGAAAAGTGAGCCACTGAGTTTTTTAAGTATACTTTTGTACTAGCCATTATGTAAAATCCTTATTTACAATTATTATATACATTTATTATTGATTGTTTCCATTTCTGAGGAATATCTGATTTTTTTCATGAAGTACGTGCTTTTGTATGCTTTTATGCTTTTTATGTGCTTTATATTTACAATTATTGGCATTTTTTATTGAAATAATACTTTCTTATGATCATAATGCAGCGAATGGTAGCTTGCGAGAGAGGAATGAATTATTCTTTGGAAGCAGTCCTAACCTCAAAATAGAATTGCCTTATTTTACTCAACAAATACTACAATTGCATCTTTGTTAGATACTTAGAGCTCACTCTTGTTACGAACCTAGTATGTATTTGCCGAGAAAAATTAGCTACTTTCACTACTTGTTGTGTTAAACGATTTTTGCGGAGTCTAACCCGAGCATTTGGAAACAAATTTTTACCTAATAAGTATTAAAATTATCCAAATTTTTTACTCCTAAAATAAACTTGGTGTTAAACAGGAGTAGGTCCTAAGTATCTACGAAAAATGTAATTCTTGTATTTATGGAGTAAAAGTAGGCAATTCAATGCTGAAGTTAGGGCCTGGTTCCAACGCCCTAAAATATGAATTTTGGACATTAGAAGAAAATTTAAATTTTGATCCATTCTGAATGTAATTTCCTAAATTTTAACAATGTTTGAACAGGGCCGGCTCAAGCAAACTGGCGCCCCTGGGCTATTTAGTAAAATGGCGCCCATAGCCCCCCCCCCACTTCTATTGAAATACTGAAATTGTATTTTTTCATTCAGAGAAAACAATTTCGTTGATTTTTTTATTTGTTTTTATCATTAGACCAACTTGATTTGCAATATTTGCTCAATATAAGCGATATCTGTGGATTTCTTATTTTAAATTTGTAATTTGGGACAGGTGAATGACAAGACATTTTGCGTACTTTTTTATTTATAATTTCTAAAGAAAGTCGACTAGAATTGTTGAACTTTACTAAATTGTGCTTTCATATCAGAACTATACTGATATAATTTTAGAACAAATTTATTATTTTTGGAAATTACCCATGTATTTAAAATGACAAATGACAACGCGCAATTAGAATATTTTAGGTAGCGATTTTTCTATATAGCCGTCCAAAATGTCAGGACAATTCCGCTATTAAATATTTTCGAATTTTATATTAAAAACCCTGATAGTTTTAAATTTAATAAGTTCAGATGTAAATATAAAGTAATTTCGAATCGAAAAGCTTAAAACTGTACAATTTCAAGAATTGGTATCATATTACAGCAATCTTATTTTGTATTCTTTTTTAATTTTAATTTTTTTGTTTCATTTTTATACTCAACACATTTTTCCACGATGCAATCTGATGGATAATTGAATGGTTTTCATATATTTTCCAATTTCGCGCTCGTTAGGTGGAGAGTGAGGCGGGGGCAGGCGGGGGTTTCGCCGCCATGCACATTAATTCATTCTATTCCCCCTTGGTGTCGCATTTGCTAAATGTCGTGCTCTCTAATTCTCCCTCTAAGTCCCACGCAGTGAACGCACTGTGATACGAGACTTAGAACTTCAAATGTGTGCACGGGAGATCATTTCCTACGAATGGGCTGGAATATCCCGGAGGCATGCGAATGTGGTGCCGAGCTGAAGGATCTTACGCATCTCATACATCAGTGTGCTTGCTCGCACAAGGCCGGCCCGGGCTACTCAGGTATATTATCCGAGTTTCCCCGGGCCTGCCTTCAGTGCTTTTTAATTTTAAGGATCTAATATTTAATCCCACTGTTGAGTCGGTGGATGAGATGGGTCGTTTTTTTGGGGGGGAATGAAAATCTTATACTATAACTTCGACCGGGTAATATCCTGCCATTTCTTTTTCATTTCTTTTCCGTGAACTGGAGGAGATGGACTGCCACTGGGACGCCATTGTGGCTGGATCGACACAACCTGAAGAGTAGTGGTTCCTTGTTGGCAGAACATGGCTATCTGAATCAAGACGCCACAAAGAAAGAAAGGAAGAAGATTTCATTATGTTTTTCTGTGCGGCCCATGACACACGCGCAAATCTTATCACGTAAAAAATTGTTATTCAGAAGTGTTACTTGAAAATGAGTTCCCGTTCAGAAGACTCAGAAAAGATTTAGTAGCAGAAGAAATCGTAGTGGTCGAAATGATAACGACAAATTGTGCCGCGAAATAAATCGACTTAAGTAGACAATGAAAAGGCGTCACTCGTTTCATCGAGATTCACCGACAAAGTATCGAGAAAAGCTACGACGTAATTCGTCTGCTCGAGGAAGAAAGGACGAAAAGCATGCCTCCGGTAGAGACGGTGCTGTGCGAATGGATCGATGTTCGTCACATCGTGGCCGGAGCTTATATAGATTATAAATTAATGTCGCAGGCTTAAGTTGGTTACAACCCAATATGTGGAAGGCATTTTTTGTCAGAGTTCGATTTTATTGAATAGTATGCACGGGGCTGTCCCGGTATATATTATCAGTCACGGACGCATTATTATAATGCAATCAAGTGATCTGAAGATAGCGTGTGCCTTGAAATATTGTGCAAAGCTTGGTTCTTACCCCATCATTCACGGACTGGGTTGCAGTCAAGTGCATGACGGGGGGACCTACAGCTTAAGGTGAGATCCGAACCACCAGAACCTCGGTAAAGGTACATAGAAAAATTTCAAGAGGTAGCGGCTCAGGGAGCGAACCCCGGACCCCTAGGGTGAAGTCCGAGCGTCTAACCAACTAAGCCACCAAGGCTCTCTTATTATTATTATTTATTAGTTGAAAGAAGTTGTAGGCTCCGGAAGCTGTGATCATGGTTCCTTGAAGCAACGAATCCCGAAGCTACTGGAACGTGTACGTCATCCGCTTCTGCTCCTTCTGTCCTAGAAGGTAAGCAAGAGCGGAGACTTTACGCGTGATAACATCGGGCAACACTGTTCCTTGGAGTCAGGTCTCTAGCCGCGGATGACCTTACGCGGCAGACGGCACAGTTGGAGATGAAGGTTTCACCTCTGGATACTTTTTTAGAGCTACCAATCTTTGTAGAATGTTAAGAAGAACAGTGTTGACGGACTAGGTGGAGTGATACCAGAAGAACAGCCTTTTGCATCCGGTTCGTGATGAAATGAGCCTGACGCTGGCAAGTCGGAATCTTGTCGGGTTGGCTGATAAATGAAGCTTTCATGCCTCCAAGACAGCGGAGTATGAGAATTATTAGATGGACTTTGTAGCCTTGGTACAGCCTACTCAGCGCGAAAAGAAGTGCTTCATATGGCGCCCGTTTTTCTCCCTCCTTTGCCGTGATATTGCCATCGGCTGGTGCCGAGAATTCAATCACGTAAATGATCTTGTTCTTTAGATCTTAGAGGACAATATCAGGCTTCGTAGCACTGATACGTTGGAGAATGAGAAATTCGAGTAGATCTCGCACTGATCATTCTCCACAACGGACTCAAGTTCCCCCTGGGCGTATGGCAAGACGGGCAATAGATCAACACCATAGAAGTGACTTATAGCGTATTCGGTTATCCTGCACTGGTGCACGCCAGAGCACTCCGACCTGCTCCTTCTTACTTCTTCTCACGTTCTTCCTTCTCCCTTTGACCCGCTTCGGAGCAGGTCGGAGTGCTCTGGCGTGCACCAGTGCAGGATAACCGAA
>CAKNXH010063969.1:269084-295753 GCA_932178445.1 Andricus quercusramuli | reverse complement strand
CTCCCGACAATGGGTCGGACAACAATGCCGACTACCCTACAGTTGGGGGAGCCAATCAAGACGGAGTCAATGCGATTGACCGGCGGAATCTTGTTACTTTTAAGTGGACGGATCAACTCAATGACGGCCTGCTGGAGTGCTACGATGCCAGTATGGTCCCTGAACGAGAAGGTTACATGGCACGACTGCATGCTCTGTGGTGCGAGAAACACCCAGAGCTCTCAGACTTTTCGCAACAACGTCTGCGAAACCATGCCGAGAACCTTAGGAAAAGGGGTTATATAAGCGGAGTGCCTACTCAACCGCATCCAGAACAAGCCGGCAAAAGAGAAAGAGAAGCGACACTGAGACCAACCGCGAACAGGCATCCAATAGAGGAAGAACGACGCTTCAGGACCCGGAGAAACATCAACATTCAGGTTTCTCCCAAGCCCAAAGATCTGACTGAATTAGATGATGAACTTCGTGGAGATTTTTCCGAAGAATCCGACCTCTGGACTATCAGTTGTGGTGTGTACAATGCAGCAAGAACTTTGGCAGATGCAAGCCGTAAAACAAAACCAACGGTTGATCATAAGACCAAAAGAAGAATGCATCAACTCAGCACAAAGATAGGCTGGGCTAGACAGTACGCGTCCCGCATTCAGTGTGTGATTGACTACATAACATCTGGCAGGAATTTCACTGCCAAGGTTCGACGGTTCGCGCGCGAACTGCGGATCCGTCATCACACAATCAACAAATCAAAGCTAATGACCATCAGACAACATATTGTTGACAGAATACGAATACTATCTAACGCTAGAAGAAGTCTAGAGCGGAGAGAGAGGTGGGTCAGAGAAAATCAACAATTTTCATCTGATCCATCTAAACTCTTCCAAGACCCTCCAATTACTGTCGACCATCCGCCCAAACCAGAGGAGGCCGAAGCATTTTGGAGAGAAGTCTACGAGGTCCAGCATCCACTTCAAGAAGACTCAAAGAACATAAATAGCTTCAAGGAGCTGTGCAATGCCCTCGTAACACCTGAGGAAGAATGCACACCTATCACTACCGAGGAGGTGAAAAACGTATTAAAAGGCATGAAGAACTTTCCCGCTCCGGGACCAGATGGTATCAAGACCTTCTGGTGGAAGAAGTTTCCTTCAACCCACCAGCATCTGGCCCGAATTTTCACCTCATATCTAAAGTTGAAAGAGCCTATTCCGGAGTGGTTGGTGGAAGGGCGCACAGTGCTCCTGCCTAAGACGGGCAACTTAGCTAACCCTAAGAATTACAGGCCAATAACTTGTCTGAACACACTGTATAAGATCTTCACAGCCATCCTAAATGATAGGATTCTTCGGACAATTGAACCTGTGTGCCGAGAGATGTATGAACAACGTGGCTCGAAGAAAGGCGTAGCAGGATGTCGGGAGAACCTGCTCATCGATAGATGTGTCTGTAAAGATGCAGCATCCTATCAACGATCTTTATCGATGGCCTGGATAGATTACCGAAAAGCTTTTGATTCAACCTCCCATAGACTTATCATCTGTCTGTTGGAAAGCTTGAAGGTTCATCCACACATCGTGAGATGTATAGAGAGATTAATGCCGCTTTGGAAAACCAGATTTACCATCTTATCTGGAAAATATCGTGTGATCACTAACAGTATCACCTTTCAGAGAGGTGTATTTCAGGGCGACACCATGAGCCCTCTCCTCTTTTGCCTCACATTATTGCCACTATCTCTCGCACTTCGCCATTCCGAAGGGTACCTCTGTGGCAAACCTGGAAATCGAAAGCATAAGGTAACTCATGTATTTTACATGGATGATCTTAAGCTCTATGCTAGAAATCAAGAGAAACTACATCTAGCTCTAAAAATTGTCACAGAGTACACTCAAGAGATTGGAATGGAGTTCGGGTTAGAGAAATGCGCCAAGGTTAATTTGAAGAAAAGAAAACTTAACGGCATCCTCGAAGATCCTGAACTCGTTGACAGAAGCGCTATACGACACCTTTGCGCTGGAGAGACCTATACATACCTGTGCGTGCCACAAAGCCGCATTCAGGACGTAACATCTATAAAGGATACTCTCCGATGCAGATACAAACGTCTCCTCCGACAGATATGGTCTTCCGAACTGTCGGCGAGGAACAAAGTATCTGCAACGAACATGCTTGCCGTCCCAGTAGTACTCTATTCATTTGGAGTAGTTCCATGGACGAAGGACGAGCTCAGATCCCTCGACATCGGGTCCCGAAAGGTTATGCACATGAACAAAAGCATGCACCTTAAGTCTTCTGTTCCACGACTTTACATCTCACGCCGTCAAGGTGGTCGTGGAATACTGAATCTTGAATGTCTTCACAACAGGATTATTCTGGGTACAGCACATATTGTCGCAAATGGACAAGATCCTCTTCTTAAAATGGTCAGAAAACACGAAGAAGTAGGCAAAGGGGCGTTTCTTTACAGAGCAGCAGAAGAGGCTGCTGAAACACTCGGCCTTGACTTCAATATCAGGGGTGAGCGAAATGCATCAAATCTTATCCATGTTAAATACTCACTCCTGAAGGCCAGGATTAAGAAAGCACAGGAGAAAAATTTCCGCGAAGAGCTCCTCGACAAGAAGATGCACGGCATCTTCCACAGAAATGTGGAAGATCAGTCGATGTCGTGTGAGCTGACGTTTGCTTTCCTTAGATCACCCGGTTAGAAGTCGGGCACAGAGGGCTTCATTTTGGCATGTCAAGATGGTGTCATTTCCACTCTAGCATACCGTCGCCACATTTTGAGCCAAGATATTCCCGATGATAGCTGCAGAGCGTGTCATGAACACCCCGAGCATCTAGGACACATACTATCTAGTTGTCCAGCTCATGCGGGAACAACCTACATCCAAAGGCACAATGCGGCACTGAGAGTGCTTTATTACCATCTCTGTCACTCTTACGGCATTAGCCCAAATACCTCTCCGCTGAACGCCCTTAGAGAAATAGAGTCAATTGTCGAAAATGAGAAGTGCCGCATATATTGGAACTTCATATACTCGACAATTGTTTCTGTTGCGCACTCGAGGCCTGACATGGTTCTTCTTGACTTCGAGAAACTAACCATGTTCGTTATCGAATTTTCGGCACCAGCGGACAAAAACGTCACAGCGAAGGAGAAAGAAAAGAAAGAAAGGTATAAAGACCTTATGAGGTAGTTGCGACGGTTATACCCGGAATATTCTGTTAAGCTAATCGTCCTGATCATTTTCGCTCTTGGAGGTGTCAAGGTTTCACTTGTTAATAGCCTGAAAAGCATCCCTGCGTGTCAACAAAATGCTGAGGTACTTGCAGGGAGAATGCAGAAGGCGGTCGTTCTTGGGTCGCTCCGTGTCCTCAGGGTGCACGAGACTTTCGCCGGATCATCGTATTGAATTCGCGCAGACTGTAACCACCCATCTCACGGTCGTGAGACGTGGTTACAGCTGAAATTTTACCGCGATTTCGCTGGGAGCGGGTGCAATTTTTTTCAGATTAGCGCCCGCTCCCGGCGAAATCCTGCGGTTGTCCTTATGACAAACTTTTAACTATATATATATAATATATATTTATATATATTTTGAATATCTCGCCGCCACCGCTGTGTCAAGAATGCCAAGCAGTAAAGGATAGGACAGGATAGGATAGAGCATAGGGCAAATATTACAAAAATATCCTAGCCTATCCTAAACAACTTTGAATTTAATGAATTATTGAAAATAACATTCATTTTTTTTTGTTTTGCGCATTTACAGAAAAATTAAAGAGTGAAATTAAAGAGTCACGTAAATAAGTTACAACCACCCTTCTTCTCCGACATATTTACTATCCCCTCTCGTAGCTGTTTCGCTGTGTCAATGATTGAGCTGATGCACAGAAAAAAAAATGCTGGAAATTTTTTTGACCGAGTCCGTGACTTTAGGATAGGGCTAATAGTACTTGAAAAATGAAAAATAATGAAGTCATTGGGAAATCATGCAAATAATGCTTGAAGAAATATTAGACTTTTAAACAGTGTCAAGCACAAGCAAAGAAGCACTCCCGGACTACATTAAAAAAAAATCTACAAGCTAAAACTGTAACCCGTTCAACACTCCAGCATTAAATTCTTCAAGCCAGTCAAGGAAGGATGCTTGCACTGTCAAGACAGACATTTACGCTAATAAAATTGTTTATGTAACGCAGGCATGATTTACGCGTATTACCAGCATCTTCTTCGTTCTGAAAGTAGTCGTTTACACAACACGACGAGGGACAGCGAATACGCATGTGCGGTGTGGGGCAAAATACGATTGTGATCATAATCGTTCTCCCCACATGCTATTCGCTGTCGCCAATGTACCATTATGAACGCGTCAACCTAACCTCAAATGTCAGACGTGATAAACTTGAGTATTATACCTTTGTTATTTAAAATATCGTGTGCTGAGTACACAATATATGTATCTACTATCAATTTTTTTCTAAGCTTATCCTATCTTTGAAAGTTGGTTCGAGTTCGTTACTTAGTTTTCATTTCAATAGAGTGATATTTTCCAGTTATATACAGTTCTACTGTGCATGTGTTGTTGAAGAAAATGGCTTGAGCTCGTAGATTCGAAAGGCTGAGTGCCATTTGTTTACATTAACGCTGAGAAGAGTTACGGTGATAAGTAATTGCGATTGTATAGAATACTTCTTTCGTTCATTTTTTTTTTAAAGAATTTGTTCAACAATGTCTTTCTGATGACTCTTTTCTGTGTTGCTTTGTAAATCTACAATAATTATTAACAATTTAAACAATTTCAATACAAAATTTAAAATTTCGCTAGTTTTCAACGAATAGACTCAATTTCTTTGCAGAATTAACTAAAAATATCTTTCCGATGACTTTTTGTATGATGCTTTTCAAATTTACAATAATTATGAATTATTTAACAAATTAAGAGTTCAGCCATTTTTCAATGAGTGGGCTCAGGTTGTTTACGGGATCACCAAGAATGAATTCCCAAGAACTCTTTTCTACGCTATTTTGCAAATTTACAATAATTATTATTTATTCAAACAATTTTTATAAACATATTCAGAATTTGTCTATTTTTCAAGGAGTAGGCTCAATTTTAACAGAATTTAATAAGAATATATTTCCGATGACTTTTTTTCTATATTGTTCTGCAACTTTACAAGATTTATTAATTATTTGAACAATTTTCATTAAAAAATTAAGAGTTTGGCTATTTCTGAAAGAACAGGACTAATTTGTTTCTAGAATCAAAAAAGAATGTATTTCCAAAAACTATTTCCTACGATACTTTGCACATTTACAATAATTATTAATTATTTGAATAGTTTTCATAAGCATATTCAGAGTTTTATAGGTATTTTTCAAGGAATAGGCACAATTTCTTCACGGAGGCACCTAAGAATATCTTTCTGATTACTCTTTTCTATTTTGCTTTATAAATTTACAAGAATTATTAATTATTTGAACAATTTCGATTAGAAAATTAAGAGTTTGGCTATTTTTCAACGAATAGGCTCAATTGTTCACAGAATTATGTAAGAACATCTTTCCGATGACATTTGTATATAATGCTCTGTAAATTCCAAAAAATTAATTATTATCTGAACAATGTTGATAAAAAAAATTGAGTGTTTGACCATTTTACAACGAATAGGCTCAATTTGTTTGCGGAATCAATACAAAATGTTTTTCAAATAACTCTCTCCTATGTATGATGCTTCTAAAATTCACATTAATTATTAATTATTTAGACATTGTTCATCAACATATCCAGAGTTCGGTTATTTTTTCAAGGAATAGGCACAATTAGTTTACGGAGTCAACTAAGTATGTCTTTCTAAGCCTCTTTTTCTAGGTTTCTTAACAAATTCAGATTTTGGCTATTTTCAACGAATAGGTTGAATTCTTTATAGAATTAACCAAGAATATGTTTCCGATTACTTTTTTCTATGATGCTATGAAAAGTCTTTCTGATAACTCTTTTCAATGTTACTTTGTAAATTTGCAAGAATTAATAATGATTTAAACCATTTTCATTAAAAAATTTTGTTTTTTGGTTATGTTTCAACAAATGGGCTACATTTTTTTACAGAATTAACTAGGAATATCATTCCGATGACTTTTTTATATGATGCTTTGCAAATTTCAAAGAATTATTAATTATTTGAACAATTTTCATAAGGAAATCAAGAATTTGGCCATTTTTCAACGAATAGGATCAATTAGTTTAGTGAATCAGGATTTCTACAATACTTTGCAAATATACAATAATTATTAATCATTCTTCAAACGATATTCATAAACAAATTCAGAGTTTAGCTATTTGTCAACGAATAGGCTACACTTTTTTACAGAATTACCTAGGAATATCTTCCAGGTGACTTTTTTCTGTGATACTTTGTAAATTTCCAAGTATTATTAATTATTTAAACAATTTTTATAAGAAAATTGCGAGGGGCTATTCACTGGGAAATCAAGGGTACTAATCTCTTTTATCTTTATTGAAATATTCGAAATCAGTATGAACTCGATGAAGTCAGCGACTACGACTTTTAATATGAGCAGAATCTTCTAATATTATTTAAGCTTGGAGATCATTGGAGATCACCGGGAAATCATATGAAATCATTTTGTCCTAACTGAATTCAAGATTGAACTCAGTGAAACACTGAATTCACTGAGTTCCAAATCAGCGAAATCAGTTGAACTCTACGTACTGCTGGAAGAGGTGACTGTGTCAAAACTATAGCACGGACACTACGTATAGCGTTTGCATGCGCCGAGAGAGTGCGTATTGGTCTCGTTGTTTACCGTGAAAGCCCGTTGAAGGCGGTTGAAGGGTGGGTTGTGTATTCTAATTTATTTGGCTTAAATTTGATCAAATTAATTAAAAATCAATATTTTCATGTAAAATTTATTGTGGAATTTAAATTTTAGGGCCTCAAGCACTTCTAAAACCGCATTCATCGTTCATTTTGATATTTTTACGAATTTTTCTAAAATTGCTTGTTTCCAGTTTCGTCCATATATTTCTTTTACTGTTAATAACAAGACTCTGAAACAAGTTTTCAAAACTAACAGACTTCTGCGTAATTTCGGAAATCATTTATTTGAGAATTTAGAAAAAAAGATGTTTGTCATTTCTATAGTACAAATATAAACTTTCTAAATTGGCTATAGATTATAATTATTTTTTTGAGGAGAAAAAAAGTTTCCACAATGAATAAGGGTTAAAAAACATTATGAAGCCAATTATTGCTTTTTAAATTTATTAGTGGGCTGTCTATTAGAGAAATTGAAGAATAAATAAATTTCTTTAACAATTTGTTTTCAATCTTATTCATTTTAGAAAACTTTGATCTCGTCAGAACAAATATTGATACTTATCAAAAGTAAAATAAGTTGATATTTTTACTGTACACGCGTGGTTTACTTCTTATTATAAAGGAAGTATATCAATATAAAGAAATTGAATTTTGAAAATTTTCGTGATAAACATAACAAAGAATAATCAAGGTATTATTGAAGGTTATTAGGAACTCAAAATTGCGAACCCTCACCAAATTCTACAAAAAACGATCAGATAATACTTTTATTGCTATATAACTTGCTATATAGGATAGGTTGGAAAGCAGCTTGAGCTGAACCTCTGCCTTTTATGTTCCTATTGTTCATCTGTTTTTGTGTATTAAATTTGTTTGTAGACTGGGTTCATAATAAAGATCTATTATTATTATTATTATTATTATTATTATTATATCAATGTGTTGTTTAAATGTGAAAATCATTTGATCTGCTTAAATATTGCTAAATATGTATAACTATCAAAATATAATATTATATATATTATATATTATTAATACATTTCATTCGGTAACAATTTCATCCACGTAGTTTGTTGAAAAACTCAACAATAATTTTTATGGAAATTCTTTTCTGTCTTCAATGAAAAATATTTCTTGGTTGAGAATTCAACTCTTTGGTTGAAAATTGAAGTATTTACTTTTTAATTTAACTACTTGATAAATAGCTGTGAATTCGATCTCGAGTATTTCCACTTTGTTTGCATTTATAATTCGAAGTGTCTCGTCGTCCCGAAATTCGGGATGACTAGCCCGTTTTCAACATTTGGCTAGTCGTCCCGAAATTCGGGATGACTAGCCCATTTTCAACATTTGGCTAGTCGTCCCGAAAATTATGTATTTTTTTTTTATTTCTCTCCTTTTGAGTAAGCCGAAGATTAACAAAACTGCTCTTCATCCCTAATTGAAAATAAATGTTAAAAAACGGATAGAACTAAGAGTTAGGTTATATTTTATAAAGTGTAGTCTTTTAAGCTTTAACGTATCTAAATTATGTTATGTATTTGCACTGTGTCACCGCAGTCTCAAGGTCGTTCGAAACTTTCCCATGATTTCCGTGCTCTGATTGGACCTTCCTTTGATGTGATCTATAGACTCTTGACTAGATACACTTGTTGCCTTTGTATTTAGAATCAATCATTCATTTGTAAAGAGTAAAATTCAATAATTATTCGCTCTAGCACTCTAAAACACTTTTTTGTGATCCAAAAATTAATTGAATTAATTCTACAATGATGACTTATCATAAAAAATTTATTTAAACATTTAATAATTCCCAAAAAGCAAGTTCTTTACTGCCAATGAGACTGCCGATGCAACGCTTGCGCAGTACAGTTGGGGAGCCGAATTGAGAGCACTGCATCTTTATTCGGTTTTTCGTTCGATTTTGCGTGTTATTGCGCGTTGGTTAACGATCACGTGACATATAGATCAGCTGTTCTGTGTGCCAGCCTATACTGGCCGTAACACCCCTACCCCTTTTCCAACGCCTCGTGGGGGCGGGAAGGCACCCCTGCGACTAGTCACAGAAATAATGCGAGGTAACACCCCTACCCCTTTTCCAATGCCTCGTGGGGGCGGGAAGGCACCCCTGTGACTAGTCATAGAAATAATGTGAGGTAACACCCCTACCCCTTTTCCAACGCCTCGTAATTTTGGTCTAGTTGAAAGCAGTAAAATTAATTTAGTGCATTATTTTCAGGCCGACTAGACAAATGTTGAAAATAGGCTAGTCGTCCCGAATTTCGGGGTCATTAACATTTTTTGTGATTTTTGTCTAGTTAAAACGAGAAATTTCCTAAAATGCATTATTTTTGGGACGACTAGCCGAATGGAGAAAATAGGATTGTCAATTTTGGTAATTTTGGTAATTTTGGTCTAGTTAAAAACAGTAGAATTAATAAAGTGCATTATTTTCGGGATGACGAGCCAAATGCTAGAAATAGGCTAGTCGTCCCGAATTTCGGGATGACTAGCATTTATCTTGATTTCCGGCTAGTCGTCCCGAAATTCGGGACGACTAGACGCAGCCTTTATAATTATATGGTGCTCATTTCACGAGCACTTTGCTTCTCGTTAGCAATTGTATTTGATTCTTCATAGAGGAAGCACATAGTTATTTTTTCAATAATAGACAAACCAAAGTCTTCATTTTGATCAATTTAAAAATAGAAATTAAAAAAAATGGATAACTACAAAATAATATAAAACAAAATTTTTAACACAAAGCCAAATCAGACAAACAAATGTTGTATTCGAAATGATAATTTTTCGGGATGGAAAAGGGGAAGGAAAAGTTCTGTCACACCCTATCCCTTTCTCAGCTTCATGATTTTTTTACAAAAATTGTCAGAATTACTCTATTTGAAAATTTATGATCAAAAAGTATTTTCTATTCATACGTCAACATTAAATTATGTCGATGAAAACAGGTTTTCTGTTTAAAACAGATGACTCAAATATTATAAATGAGCATAACTTCCTTAATCTTCAATAAAGTGTACTAATATTATAGATCAATCGATTTTCCTCGAATCAAGGAATCTTTTCCGTTTTGACATCAATTTTGAATTATGTTAGAGAAAAAAGTTCTAATATAACAAACCGTGTTTTCAAATATTACACATTACCATAGCTGCCTTAAATAAAATTCATTAATATTATAAGTCAATCGGTTCGAATCGAATCAACACAACTTCTCCTTTCCTGCTTCAACTTTAAATTATGTCAATGAAAAAGGTTTTACTATAAAAAACCGATTTTCAAAATATATCAATTACAATAACTTCCCTACTCTTTAATAAAATGTATTAATATTATAGGTCAATCGATTTTTTCCGAACCAAGGAGTCTTTTATATTCTTGCATCAACTTTGAATTATTATTAATAATAACGTCTTATACATTGAATTAAATGTCCTCAACATTGAATGAATTGAATCATAACTTACAGGACAAAAGTGAATTCAGTGGATGAGAACTGAATTCAACCACCGAGTAATGAATTCAGCGGATGATCACTGAACTCCTCTGAATTCAGCAGGCGAGAAGTGAACTCAACCAGAGATGAGGTGGACTTCGCTGACGTAACGTGAACTCACTACGGGTATAAGCTGAATTCATCAAACCTAGCGTGAACTCAGTATTAATTTTATTTAGCGAGGAAATCATAGGAAATCGATGAGATCGTAGGATAGGTTCTGAAATCGTACTGTCTGATTTCCGAGTGAATAGCCCCTCGGAAAATTGAGAATTTAGCTGTTTTGAAACTAATAGGCTCAATTTGTTTACTGAAGCAAGAAAGTAAATATTTCCAATCAGACTTTCATACATTACTTTGCACATTTGCAATAATTATTATTTATGTAAACAATTTTCATAAATATATTCAGAGTTTGAGTATTTTCAAAGAATAGACACAAGTTGTTTATGGAGTTAACTAACAATTTCTTTATGATGACTTTATTCTATGTTGCTTTGTCAATTTAAAACAATTATCAATTATTCATACAATTTACATAAACAAATTCAGAGTTTGGTTATTTAACAACGAATAGGCTACATTTTTCACAGAATTAACTAAGAATATCTTTCCGATAACTTTTTTCTGTGATACTTTGTATATTCCCAAGTATTAATAATTATTTAAACAATTTTTATCAGCAAATCGGAGGCAACTGAGAATGTTTTTCCGAGGACTATTTCCTACAATACTTTGCTAATATATAATGATTAATAATCATTTGAACAATTTTCCTAAACATTTTCAGAGTTCGTCTATTTTCAAAGGAATGGGCTCAATTTTTTTATGGAAGCAACAAACTATGTATTTCAAATAAGAATTTGGTACATTACTTTGCACATTTACAATAATTATCTATTATTTTAATATTCTCCATAAACATGTTCAGAGTTTGGGTATTTATCCAGGAATAGACACAATTTGTTTACGGAGCCAACTAATATTGTCTCCCCGGTGTTCTTTTGTACGTTGTTTTGTAAATTTACAAGAATTATTAATTATTTATACAACTTTCATAAGAAAACCACAATCTGGCTATTTTTCAACGATTAGGGTGAATTATTTACAGAATTAACTAACAATATCTTTCCGATGACTTCTTTCTATTATGCCCTTCAAATTTCCAATATTTATTAGTTATTTAAAAGATTTTCATAAGCGAATGAAGAATTTGCAAATTGTCGAAGAAACCCTAGTGTCAAACCTCCTGGTAAAAATTATTTAAAACCGAGGTTAAAACGCAGCGAATAGACAACTCGGTCGTATACGTCGCAGATGGTCATCCATCCGAGTGCTATGCGCGCTCAAAATGGCTTGACATCTGGACTCTTCTCGAGTCCAGATCATTTACTGTGTATTTCTATGAAAATTTGTACGTGCCGACATTTTATAGGTTTTTCCCAAAGTTGCATGAAAATGTTTAGAGTTGCACAATTATTTATTCATGGTATTTTATTGAACTTCATTGCCAAATAAAACAATTACATGCAAACAAACTGGTCGCGCGCGGAGCGCGCGTATGATTCTCTAGTTATTTTTAATTTTGATACTTATTTTAACATAATAACACACGCTATCACTACTCTGTGATCAACTTATTAACTTATTCCTAACCGCTGAAATCCCGCGATTAATCTACGAAGCTGAAAACACGTTAAGAACTCTTGGTCTTGTTCGCAATAATTTTAAGATTTGAAATTATATTTTAGTGGCACTTCTTACCAGTTTTTTAAAAATGGTTGAATTTTACTGAATAATGGCTTTTATTTGAAAACACATTCCCTACAAATCTACTGTTACCAATTTGAAGAACAACTAAATAATCTTCCAATATATTTATTTGTTCAACAATGTTTTCTTTTGAAAAAGGTGGTTCAACGATTTCAGCCATAGGAACATATTCTTTCAAAACTGGAAACAGTACAGTTCTAGATTATACACACACACACACACACACACATATATATATATATATATATATATATATATATATATATATATATATATTACAAAATAAGCCATCAGTTCTTCAAGTTTAACTATTTCTAAAAAATGGTTAAGAAATCGTAGTAACAATAAATTCAAATGCAAAAACCATTGTTAAAATAAATGTCTTTTATGAGTTTAAACATTTTTTCATGAATAATAATGTTTTTTTATTTGAAGTGGCATCATCAGTAATAATATGTGATTATTCTTTGACAATTATGTGAATCAAAATTGCTTGAACATTTTATTTACATTTTTAAGCTGCAGAAGAATTAATTACACCATTTGATTCTACAGAAGAAATTATATAAAATCCATGAATTAGAAATTCTTTTTTCTTCAGTCGGTTTGAAATGTATTATAAATAAATAATTGAACAGTACTACGACACCTGATGAAATTGCTGATTAAAACTAAAATTATATTATTTTTATTTCTGAAAATTGTAGAATTTTGTTCCAGATAAAAAAAATTAATAACAAATCAATTAAAGATGAAAGTTTTTTGTACTTTGTTTTTCTTTTCGTAAGATGCGCCATTCTTCATCTTCATAGGCAGTGTTGTAAACTATTCATTTTAATAATGATGACATATTTGCGAAATTATATCTCAGAAACTATTGGCCACAAAAAATTTGAAACCTGGGCAAAAAGGTACTTGGGCTCACACTTTAAAAATATACAAGAATTATTGTGATAGATTCAAAAATACTTTTCCTAAATCATTATTAAATGATAATGAATTATTTTTCTTTTGAGAGTGAGAATCTCGAATAACTTTGTGCCCAAATTTCAATTTTTTCACCAATAGTTTCTAACAAACACTCCGGAATTTTATTTGATTCATACTCATCCCAACTTGTAACATGCTGAAGTAATAAGATTTGCTTCGCATTCATTCTGTAGAAACGCAGCTTTACAGAAATCGACACACGTTAAATTGACTGAGATGCCAGAGCCTTTCAACTTGCGGTTGGATCCTGCTGCAGCGCTCCGAGTTTGTAACCGGAGAGTCCTGACTCGATTCCTGCTACCTGTATTTATTACAAATTTTTAAAAATATTCAAATTTTTACATTCTCATCTAGCGAAGGTATTTGATTTGTGTAAAATTTTACCCCCCCCCCCCCCCGGTTTTTGTCAAATGTCCACGTTTTGAGACCCCCTGAACCCAAAAAACAGATTTTTACGAATGTGTCTGGCTGTGTGTATGTGTGTATATGGGTGGTGATGTATGTAGATTTTTAGTCTGTTAGCACGATAACTTTCGAAAGAATTGACAGATTGGATTGAGCTTTGGTATACTCTTCAATTATCCTAAAATGAACGTCAAGTTCGTTAGCCAGCTATTTTTGATGAAAATTCAAAAAGTGAGACCATTTTGAAAATTTTTAAGAACATTTTTTTTCAAAATTTGAAAATTATATTCGCGGCTGTTCGTAGTACTCGGAAATTCGAACCATTTTTTATCATAACATTTTTCGATAAAATGAAAATTTCCAGAGTTACAGCATTTTCAAAATCCAAAAAAAGAAACGAAAATTAACATTTTCAGTCGAAAAACGCACGATACGAAAAAAAGTCAGGAGAAGAAAAATGTTTCTTTTTGCACGCCCTGCAAGATTATCATAACGACTTTTTGAATTTTCTTCAAAAATCGAAAATTCACATTTTTATTGCACAAAAAATAATTAAAAATCAAAAAATTTAATTTTACGGCCAAAATATGCAAGATAAGACAAATCATGATTGAACAAAACTTGTGCATAAAAAAAAGATCTACCAATTTGTTATTGGTCAATTTTTGATAGGATGTGTAGTTTTTGCTTTATTCGTAAAAAAGTTCATTAACAGTGAAAAAATCAGCCCGATAAGTGGGCGCATTCTCATCAAAACGTTGCCTATTTCATTTCTTTTTCATCTCGTGTGTGTTTTTCCACAATATTTCATTGTTTTTATGTTCTCAATACTATTTCTAACGAGTAAAACAATAAAATAATTACGTATCATTAATGCTCATGATACTTGAAAATATGTATTTTTACATTCTCATCTCGAGAAGGTTTTATTTTTTTGTGAATTTTGCCCCCCCCCCCCCCCCGGTTTTTGTCAAATGTCCACGTTTTGAGACCCCCTGAGTAAGAAAAAATGGTTTTTACGAATATGTCTGTCTGTCTCTCTGTCTGTAGTCTGACGACACGATAACTTTCGAAGAAATTTTTTTATTCAAATTTCCTTCTGCACCCAGGTTTGTGGTCCGAAAATACAGGTAAAGTTCGTTAGCCAGCAATTTTTGATGAAAATTCAAAAAGTGAGAGCATTTTGAAAATTTTTCAGACCATTTTTTCTCAAAGTTTGAAAATTATATGTACGGCCGCTCATAAAATAAAGAAACATAAAAAAATTGATTAGCATTTCGAACTCGAAGGTTCATTGCCTCACTACCCGATTCGGGTAGTGTTTCCAGGTGGATAAATACTACCAGTGTGGGTCCACCACACCCATGACGGGTCAACAACACGCAGTATTCCCGAACGGTCACCCATCCAAGTACTAACCGCCCCCAACACTGCTTAACTTCAGTGATCTAACGGGAACTGGTGTTTTCAGCGTGGTATCGCCGTTGACGATAGGACGAATGATGATTGAACAAAGTTTGTACGAAAACCCTGAGGAACCGAGCTTAAAGCGTCAGGCAAATGTGTCCGAGCACGTAGCGCGAGGTGAATATATTATCGAGCGCGAAGCGCGAGATTCAACAGGTGCGCGCCCTAGGCGCGCTCAAACTTGCGAGCGAAGCGAGCCGGGCGCGAAGCGCGCCATGAGAATGTGCCCGCGAAGCGGGCAGATTTTTTATTATCACAGTTGACTATTGAGTTTATTTAAATAAAGCCAAAAGATTCACCTTCAATGAACTATTTTTTTCATCTGAAAACATTGGTTTTTTCAACCTGTATCGCTTTTATTACATAAAAAGTTTTTTTTTATAGAGCATTCTAATTTTTTTTCATTCGATTGAATATTTATATTTTTGCTATTTTTCCATACGGAATAATAACAGAATATATAAAAATAGTACAAAAAGAATAAAATATTCAAATGTTTAAACAAATAAAATAAAATTATATAAAAGTAGAATATGAATAAATGACATTTTCGATTATTGATTGTAGGAAATCTTCCATCACAGGTCCTTAAAGTACCCAGTATTAAGGACACTCTGCGGAAAAAGCCAAGTTCAGTGGTCTGCTAGGGCTTTAAATAAACAAAAAACAGACAGTAAATATACATGTCCGACAACTACAAAACACTTCAAAACTCTATATAGTCCAGGTTAGAAAAAACATACATTTTAGTCAAATTAAAAAAATAGAGATTTATTATTTAAATGGTCTTCCATAATAGTCCAAAAGGCAACTAGCCACTTTGTACGTTACTCGGTGGTTCAAAAAGTTACGGACTATGCGGGTGATGTTTAGTAAACTGCCTTTTGGACTGCAGCTAGCACCCTATCTGGAAACTATCACGTCGATAACTTTGACGTACTGTGACCGTATATCAAACAACACAATTCCCGGCCAGTCCATAATAATAGTCCTATTTCAGTCTAGGCCAGTAGTTCTTGTATTCGAGGACATCCACTGAGACGTACTGGGACGTTCAAGACAATCTGCTGGTGTACGATCCCTGCACATAAGTGACCCCGATCCTCCACAGATAAGTGTAGTATCGCATATGGAGTATAAAAGTATACGTTTCTGGAAAGAGTTCGCCCCTCCGTGCCCACAGTTTGGATGCCTCACTATTCAAGTTGGATTGATCTTGTACAATCGGATTTTGTCCGTGTAATTACTTTTGTCTCTATCCCCTATGATACACGCAATTGACGGGCATCTAACATGCCTCTCCCTTCCCAACAACGTGGTAGGACTATTCTTTCACATGCCGAATTTTTGTGTTGCATTCGATGTGTGACAGGACCCCACTGACTGTAGGATACCTAAATATTCATACGACCCATCCTTCCTCATTGTTCGGAGAATCTCAAGTGAGTAATCATGGGGTACCGAGGGAAAAGCTTGTTCGTAATCAATGACAATACTGTTCACGACAATACTGTCAATTGTTAACAGGTCCTAGCGCCCCCGAGAGTTGCGACAACATCTCTTTTGCTCTTCTGTAAGGATGTTGTTGACTTCACATGAAGCGTAGACTTTTTCCGAAATTATGTACTGTGGGCGTCGGTTTTTTTTAAAGCATGTACATGATGCTTTCTGCCATAAAAAATTAGCGTCGAGGCTGGGTGCTCAAGCATGTTCTGATAGCACCTAATGAATGAGCCGTCCAAACACTTAAGGTTCATGTACCATAAATTGTGCACCATGTTCGTGCTATGTGCTTGTCAGTTTTTCGCCTTCTTTAACATTCCGAAATGTCTGACATGCGACCTCCTTCAATGTTGAGCCATGCTGCTTGCAAGTTCCTCATGTCATTTTCCCCCAAATCTCTTCCCAGTAGTCTGACATATCTTCCACGTGTGAAACTTCAAGCGCCAGCTCTTGTTTTTGAGTTTCACTGATTTTCCGGCCGAACTGCTTCTAATCTGCCTTAAGGGCCTTGTTCTGATCTTTTCTGGCGTTAGGTTTCTTGTATCTGCGCAACCTGGCAATCAGGAAATAGAGCCTCTGTCAGAAGGAGTCAATCACTTCGTCCACAGTGGCGTCCGTTGTTGTGGATGGAATATTGCATGAACGAAGCATGTCCGTCACGAGACGAGTCAGCTTCTGAGCTCTGTCACCTCGCTTATATTGCGTTAGCCTCCCCAGCTTACATCTTATTTGGTTGATTTCGTCCTTAATTCTCGTCTTCCATGGCGGATCATTTTTACCTTTCTAATGGGGACGGCGACTGACACTTGCGGCCGCTAGGGTCGCTAGTGCGCCTGGTGATACACAAGAAGACGGTTCCAACGGTGGTAATGTCTACTATTCGAATTATATCAGTCCTTCATAACGCAGCTCTGAGGTGGTTGTTTCAAGCACTATTTTCGAAATCCCAGGTCTGCATGTGGCATTTGGGTGTACAAATAAAGGAGCAAATCGCTTTCCAAATAACAAAAAACTAAGGAAACCGTAGATAATGCCTTTTTCTTGTGTACAAGGTGCATCACCACTCACGGTGCTGCCCTCTCAGCTGAGCTTGACAAATCGCCGTCCACATAGGCGGTGTTGTTTGTTGCTCTGAGGTCTAGGTTTTAATCCTAGTGTCCTGACTGTGGCAACTGCGGTGCAGTATACAAGCGTCTGTACCTGCCAATGAGGCCGTCCTGATTTTAGGTTTTAGCAGAAAGTGCCTTGAAGTGAGTTCTATATTTCAAAATGTCAATAGAGCGCGTTTGAAGTTATCTTCAAGATGATTAAGATTTGTTGAGACTTCGATGTTGTTTGTGTTCTCATTCGGGCGTTTTGGTTCCAAAACTGATGGGTGTTCTGTCTCCTGTACTTCTTCAAAAACGTCGATTCCGTCAGTCTCAGCGTCTTGTCTTACAACCTCAGCAATATACTCTACAGCTTGAACGTCAGAAGGTTCGCCAAACAGGGTGGACGGATGATATACGTGCATTTTTCATGGTGCCAATTTCAACCTTTGGCAGCAGTTTATTATCAAGGTCAAGCACCTCTTTTAGCCTGATAGTAAATGCGAACAACACATTTTATTAGTTCCTTCATATGCAGAAAATTAGGAGCATGGTGTAGTTTGCACTTTGTCTTTCACCGCTGTTATCCTCACACAGCGGCCGCGAGTGCTGGAGGTGACAACAGTCGCCTCTTGATGCTTCCTCAGAGCTCACATATATTACTCCACAGGTTTTCAGTCGCTCGCTTCCTGATTTTCTGGGAAGTTTCTTACAATACGACAGGTGTTTCATAAAACCGCCTTCTGAGCTGCTGCCAATACCCTACTGACTCCTAACTGTTCAAGATGTTCACTGCACATTGCGTGCACATTGCCTGTAGCCGAAATAACAATAAGATGAATAGATGCATGTTTCACATTCCACCATATTGTCTTTACTTCATGCCTTAGCTCGCTATACTTTTGGATCTTGGTTGTATAGGTTGCCTGCAAATTTGGGTTAAGTGGATAAGCAATGTCGATGATGTAGACTCTTCCACCTTTTTTTTCTTGCATCACAATATCGGGTCGATTGGCTCGGATGGAACGATCAGTCTGGATAGTAACATCCCAATATAAAATGTAATATTCGTTTTCTAAAACGGGCACTGGAATATATCTATATGAAGCCATCCATTCTGTTGAGAGTCTTAGGTTTAGGAAAAGCTGTTGATGTGTAATGCCCGCCACACCATTATGTCTGTGCGTATATTCTTTCTGAGCAACTACGCGACAACCATCAATAATGTGCTCGATGGATTCGTTGGTATCTTCACATAATCAGCAACGGTCAACCTCGTCTTGATGTAACACGTGTTTGCGATAATTACTGGTGCTGACAAACCTGTCCTGAATCGCAATAACGAACCCTTCCGTTTCTGTATAAAGGACGCCCTTTCTCAGCCAAATATTGGATGCCTCACTATCCACTTCATGTTGATCCAACATTTTGGGGTGCTCGCCGTGGATGGCTTCCTGTCTCCATTGCGTTTTTACTTCCTGTATGGTTTCCACCCTGATATTCAAGGCCTTCTCTGAGGACAAATTCAAGGGTGTGTAGTCAAGATCAGCTTTACAGATGGTTTTGTAAAGCGAAACATGTCGCTTGCTGTTAAAATAGTCTCGCAACTGTATAACTTGTGACTTACACAGTTTCTTGACATCGTATGCTGAATACCCTTAGATTCGAGAATACCCAGATATTTATATGACTCGCCCTCAGCCACTGTCTCGATGTCATTCTCGAAATCTATCAGCTCTAAATTCTAGAGGCTCTAGCAGAGCTAGAGAATGATAATGCAAAAATATTCTCTCTGCGGTCGCAGTGACAATAAACTTTATCCGGGGCGACGGAAGCCCTATGTACAGTGGGTAATACTACCCACTTGAAATTTCTGAAAGACCTTCTTCCTCCACCTGCTCAACCCCCCCCCGGTCAGCAAAGCTACCCACATGGGCTCAACATGTTTTGCCGACCCTGTACCTTATCTGCAATGATAACTGTATGGTATTTATAAATTGTTGGAAGACAGGCTTTCGGTCTAAATTCAGATGGATTTTAAGCGTATAGATTCTCAGGCAACATTTACGTAGTACCCTGAGCTTTCCAATTACTTGCCCTTTCCAGAACCGTTGAAACGTCTGAAGCTGTGGTGTTAGTTAGCTCAATTTCAGGGTTATTGCTTGCTCTTGCTTTCTCTAGTTGGAACCACGCAGTGTCTGAATTGCTTCTGTTAGTTTTTCCTCAAACACCCGAACAGTAGTTGGTCATGTCTTCCAAATGAGGTACTTCGGTGTCTTTCTGGTTATTTCGCTTTACCCTCAGTTGACGATAGGACCTCCTTTCATCTGCCTGAAAGGTTTGATTTCGTTGCCTTTTTGCACTACTTTTCTTGCATCGATATAGTCTAGGACTAAGATCATCAAGTCTCTGCCATTTTTGAGTATATAATCTCATCCGATACTGCTAGTATCAATGTCTCGATGTACCGAGGGTGGATGATTTTATTAACATGGTGTATCAGCTTTCTGGTATTACCTCCTTCCTTATATTGAGTCAATCGACCCAATTTGCACCTTACTTTGCTGTCATCCATATCCAACCTGATCTTCCATTGTGGATCTCGATCCCTTCCTTGGGCAAAGATTGCATTTGTAGGCCTAATTCTGCAGCCCAATGTTCTAACGGTTGCCACAGCTGCACAATACACAAGAGTTTGCACCTCTAACGCAGAAGGTTTGTTATATTCATCTTGGGCAGAGAATGCCTTTGTTTTGGTTCTACATGTCTGAACTCTAGTAAAGCATGATCAACATTCCTTTCAAGGCGTTATAGTTTGTCTGAGATTTCGCTGTTTGAATTAATGTTATTCATGTCCGGATATAGTTCTTGTGGATCCTGTACTTTTCGTCCATTATCCCTAGCACCTATGCTTTCAGCTTCAATCAGGTATCCTTTTTATTCAAATCCTCCAAGGGGAGTTCAGCAATATGAAGTTGTTGTTTTACATCCATTTTGATGGCAGCTATTTCAACAGCCGAAAGCGATCTGTTTACAGATATTGAGCGTTTTTGGTCTGCTAGATTCTGCTAATTGATTCTTGTGGCTAGCTCTGGGTACATAACTAAGAAAAGTCGATGATGTTCTCTTGTTTTCGTTCTGGGTTGAGACCATAACAGCCCCTGACGCGTAGGTAATTTCGTTGGGTCCCCTTCTGAACCTAAGCGCGACCCCAAAGTCCTCTCCATAGGGAGAGGACCGCAGCCACGCTGCTGGCCGATATCTCTGACTCACTGATGCAGTAATTGCCTGTGAGTGTTGAACGTTTCCCCGCAATCGCACGGCAGTGAAAAAGGGTGTGAGTAGCTGTCTCATTATTCTTTCCGCACAGACGACAGAGTGGACTTTCCGCAAGCCCCATAAGTCTGTGATATCCGAGGTTCCCATGTCCTATGAACATTTCTGTTAGAACTTTGATTCCGTTCCTCCCGAGCTTGAGTATTTCTCTTGCTTCGTTTTAGTTAGACTTTGAGCCCAAGACTGTTTTGGCCTGTCTGCGACCAGAGACCAAATCCCATTCTGATGTTCCTCAGTCAGGCAACTGTTAATTTCTTCAGTGACTAACCTACTGGAAATACCTGAAACTGGCTTGGGTCTAGTACAATTTTTTCCTGATGCTAGTTTGGCAAGCCTATCTGATATCTCATTGCCTCGATTTTCCCTCGCCAACATATTAAGTGCCTCAAAGGATTCCTATACTAATAGCAATGTGGTCGTTTTTCCATTCAAGGCCAATATAGCAGCCTTGCTGTCTGAGCAGATACGGATGTTTCTCTTGTTGTCATACTCTTCTGCCTTGTAGGCGCACTCAAGTATGGCCATAATCTCAAATTGTAGAACTGTGACATAGGACCCCATCTCGATTGTAAGGCCCATTCCATTCATTCTAGGATATACACCGGCTCCTGCATTTTCCTCGTTCTTGAAGCCATCTGTGTCTCGTCGAAATGGTTTCGAGTGGCCATTTTGTCCCTGGGCATGTTCAGGGGCGGTCTTCTCGCGATGTCGATTGGGATCTTCACTGCTGTCGAGATCCTTTTGCCATTTACCAAATTTAGTCTATAGGGCGCCTTCGCAGCCACGGCCTTGATGGTAAGATGGAGAGGCTCCAAACCTATTAGTGACCCCAGTGTCATCGTGGGTATCGACTTCGAGGCACCAGTGACGCCTCTCAACGTCAGTCCCCTGATCGTTTTCAGTCGAGAGATCACAGTGAACAGCTCGACCTTGCTCCACCAGACCACCGCCGCATAGGTTAGCCTGGGTCGCAAGATCGCTATGTAGATCCACATAAGTGTCTCCGTTTTCAAGCCCCAGCCATTCTCCGTGGCTCTCCTACAGTGCCATAGAGTCGCTAATAGCTTCTTGCACCTGTCCGAAGAGCGCATCCAGATTATGGCTGCGCACGATAACTAGTATATCGTCCGCATAGCCTATGACGTGGTGGCCCTGACTCGGGAGTAGATGAAGCAGTTCATCCGCTACTACGCATCACAGCAAGCGCGATGAAACTCCTCCCTGCGGACATCCCGAGTCAATGGTTCCACATAAAGTGTCATCACCCGCAGTCGTAGTTAGATTTCTGTTGGCCTACATGTGGCACGTCCATTCCACGACTGCAATAGGCACACCATGTGGAATCATGGCCGCCCTAATCACCTCTCCAGAGGTGTTATTGAAGGCTCCTTTGATGGCCATAAATGTCCAATCACGTGGCCTTTCTCGCTCAGTTGACCTTCAACTAGGTTTACTGCTCCGTTTGAGGCCGTCTCTGTCGAGTGACCAGCCCTGTAGGCGTGTTTCTCCTTGTGAAGTGGCCTACTTAACGAGACCTTATCGCGAATATATTTATCCACAAATCTTGCCACTATTTTCAGTAGGAAATATTTCAGGGTGATGGGATGGAAATCCTTGGGTGATGTATAACCGATCCTACCTGCTTTCAGAATTAAGACTACGCTCGTACCCCTGCATGCCACCGGGACATATGCCAACGTCGGACTAGCCCTAACAAGTCTCACTAGCGGCCCTATGATGATCTCTCCAGTCCTCTTTAAGAGGACTGTACAGTGTACAGTATACGGTGTACACATTTGTACACTGTACACACCTCCACGGGTGGGTTGGTATCGCTGTCATAAGGAAAATAAGCCGATCCCAGAACTAGCCTTCCTATTCCTTTGAGATCCGTGGCTATCACTATCAGCCCTTGGTTTGGCCGCCTTGGGGCCCCTGTAACAAGAAAGACCCCCCCCCCCCCCCTCTTCCCTAATCGAGACAGGCTCTCAGGCATGGCAGATATATTGATTGTGGATTTGTTGCAACATTGCAAGCAACGTGAGACAGGCTCTCAGGCATGACAAACTTCCTTTCCATGACAGATTGTGTATTTTCTTTAGTTGTTTTCTGTTATTAACTTCGCTTTCAGACTTTCAGAAATGACATATATCTTGATTGTGGATTTGTTGCAACATTGCAAACGCCTCGAGACAGGCTCAGGCAGGACAAACTTACTTACTGACGGTGTGATGGTTTGCAACATTGCAAACGCCTCGAGACAGGCTCTCAGGCATGACTAACTTACTTTCCATGACAGATTGTGTATTTTGTTTAGTTGTTTTCAGTTATTAACTTCGCTTTCCAACTCTCAGACATGACCGATATATTGATTGTGGATTTCTTGCAACATTGCAAACGTCTTGAGATAGGCTCTCAGACATGACTAACTTACTTTCCATGACAGATTGTGTATTTTGTTTAGTTCTTTGACGTTATTAACTTCGCTTTCAGGCTCTCAGGGGTGACAGATATATTGATTGTAGATTTGGTGCAACATTGCAAGCACCGTGAGACAGGCTCTCAGGCATTAATAACTCACCTTTTAATGACAGATTGTGTATTTTGTCTAGTTGTTTTCTGTTATTTAACTTCGAGACAGGCTCTCAGGCATGGCAGATATATTGATTGTGGATTTGTTGCAACATTGCAAGCAACGTGAGACAGGCTCTCAGGCATGACTAACTTACTTTCCATGACAGATTGACAGATTTGGTTTGTATTTTGTAATAGTGTATTTGTAACAAATCTCACAGATTGTGTATTTTGTCTAGTTGTTTTCTGTTATTTCATGAGAACTCATGGACATATCTCATCATGAGAGTCATGGACCTTTGGAAGGGCCAATCAGCGTTGGTAACCTTGATGACAAATATCAAGAACACTATGTTCTTTGCTGAGCGACAAAGAATCATTCCTGGATTGCTGCGCAGCCAGATTCATTTCTTGAGCTTATTTCCAGATACGCAGATCCCATCTTTCGAGCTTGTAGGAAAAGATGCCTTTGCCAGGGAACTATATTTCACCGAGTATCAGTTCGACTTTACCCAAGCTGTTCACACCTCAGGAGAGTCTCTGCAAGGAGCTCAACAGATACTCGTTTCCGTTGTTCAAAGATTGAAAAAGTACAGCTTTTCTGACGAGGCGTATGCGCGTTGTGTCTGATTATGACAGGTTGGGGAAAATGCGTCTTATTCCTCCCACAGAAATACTTCCGAGTTTCAGGCCCACTTACTACATCCCGCATCATGCAGTTTAGCGAAATGCAGATGGTCGTCTTTTACTTCGCAATGTCTTCAATGCATCATGAAGGACTTCCTCAGGATCTTTTCTTGAATAATTTGTTTTTACGCAGGTCCGAAACCGCAAAACCCTTGCTGTCATCATGATGTGATGGGAATTTCCTTGAACTGGTTTCTTTGCTAATGTTGAATTGATATATTTAGATATTGAGGGAAGAGATGTCGATCTTCAATGTATCGTTTAGAGGAAACCAGTAGCGGACGAAGATGGTCACTGTCAGCATCGGCCACTAACCTAAGGAATGTCAGGCGCTCTATATCTGGTAATTCGGTTCAGAAAACTACTTATGTTGATAATATATTATCAGGAGTGAGTAATAAGATTTCTGCCATTAAGCTTGGAGATCAACTGATTCAGATATTGGAATATGAAGACATGCATCAGAAGAAGTAGGCCTCCAACTCCTCTCCTCTATTGAATAGAATCCCTGCGTGCGACATAGTACATAAAAGGGTGGCCACAGTTCGAGACTGACGACCCAGTTTACGCTTCGGGAGCCGCCTGGGATCCTGTATCTGACGAATTCTGATTGGGAACACCAGTAATAGAGAGTGAACGCCCGATCACCAAGAGGAAGGTTCTGGCTGCTATTTCCTGGCTCGTTTATCCAGTTGACTGGCTGAGTCTCATCACTATCGTCGCGAAGCTCCTGATGCAGGATATCGGGAAAGCTCAAGTTGATTCAGATACTGTACCTACTAATCATCTACTCCACAGGTGCAAAACATTTCAGAAAAATGAACTGTGCCGGAACGTAATCCTTAACTTGGAGACGTCGTGTTGATTATCATCCCTTCTCTACTCCGACATGAGACATGGCCGTTCAGGACGAGTAACGATTGTTAGTTTCGGACAGGATGGACTCGTGTGATCTGCCACTATTAAACCTTTTTTCAGGACCTTTAATCACTCGATCGTCAAATGGTGTTGGTTGCCAGTCGTGCGCTGATTTCATGCGGCTAATTGTGTTCCATGGCGGGCGGATCTGTATTTTTACTTATACCTGGACATTTATTGTGTGCGTCATGGCGGGCGGCACTCAACTCTTGACTTTTACGATAGGAATTTGTGTCGTTCAGCGAACGAGGCGGGCAGGATGTTAATAATTTATTTTGATGTTGTTATTCTTGGTTAACTGACCTTCAAGGTTTCATTTTTATTCAAACGGTTTTCGCCCAATGCTCTTTTTCCTTGAAGGTCTCTCTCTGTTCCTTGAGTTTCAGGCGCTTTCCCTTTGGTGGGAGTGGGGAGTCGGTTGGTGGTGTGAAGCTCCCTGTTGAGGTTTTGTACCCTTTTTCTGGCTTTTTCAGTGTGACCGGTTGTCGGGTTGTGCAACTGTTCCAAGTCCAGTGTTTCTTATGGACGATTCGGGCCGTTAAGTCCTTAAATTAACGTTAACGTCACCTTCAGTGTTTTGAGTGCTTTCTTTAATGATTTCCTGACTCGATCAACTTCTGGTGTTGTGGGAAGTGACGATTCGGACGACGTATCACCTCCGGTTGCATCGGGATCGATTGTTCGGTAGACGATCGTGGTCGTAGCTTCCAGAGGCTACATCTGTGCCAATTTTCTACAAAATCCCAAAACCTTTTTTTGGGTGCAAAAGGAATGCCTTGTTGAATAGGCTCAGGAACACTTGGTCTGGATTAAATCCGACAGAAAGGTATTTAAGAATCTGATTAATCATGGTGATACATATTCTGGTGTCTTGTTCGTCGAGTTTGACATAACTCAATGTGATCTCTTCGCAACCCCACGCCAGTCCGTCATTAAATAACTACCAGAGTCAGATTTGCAAAGTTTGACACCTATTGAATGAGGAGTTGAAGACAATGAGAACATGGTCTGCTTCAAGGAGGTTTGCGACAACCTTATAACATCTTAGGAGGAATGTCCACCAATCACTGACGAAGATGTGAAGAAACTACTGAGGGGAGTGAAGATCTTCTCCACTGCTGGACCGGATTTTCATCTTATATTTCAAGTTGGAGACGCCCATTTCACAGTGACTGGTGTTAGGACGAACTGTAGTTACACGAAAGAAAGGCGACTTGTCCAACACAAAGAACTACAGGCCAATAATTACATATTATACTTTTTTATGACACATGCATGATTTCAGCCCTTTTCGACGCCTTTAAAGGGGGGCTAAAGCTCTACTTTTTACTCCCTAGGGACTGAAAAGTGACGTCAGAGATGAATAATGAAGATTATGCATCTATGAGCTTGCATTTTATGATTATCAGCCCACTCACGGTAAAAACTGAGAGGAAATTTTGGTTGCGGATAATAGAATTTTGCGGTTATTCATGGAAAGTTACCACATATACCTGTAAAATTACCATAAATTACCGAAATTTTTCATAAATTTCCGGAAATTTATGGAAATTTTTGAAAATTAA
>CAKNXH010063969.1:234616-269074 GCA_932178445.1 Andricus quercusramuli | reverse complement strand
GTTTAAAAATGAATTTAAGGTAAGTTACCATATTCACCTGTAAAATTGCCATAAATGACCGCCATTTTTCATAAATTTCCGGAAATTTATGGAAATTTTTTAAAATGAATTTTGGGTATTCCATGGTAAGTTACCATATTTACCTGTAAAATTACCATGAGTTACCAGAAATTTTCATAAATTTCCGGAAGATTATGGAAATTTTTCATAAATTTCCGGAAATTTATGAAAATGTTTAAAAATGAATTTTGGGTAAGTTACCATATTCACCTGTAAAATTACCATAAATTACCGAAATTTTCCATTAATTCCTGGTAATTTGTGGAAATTTTTAAAAATGAATTTTGGGTAATCTATAATAAGTTACCATAAATCACCTCTAAAATTACCATAGATTAGGTTAACGTTAATTTCATGCTTTATTATACAAAATCTAATATGGACTGAAATCATAACTGTATTTCGAGAAATGCCTGAAATCATCCATTTGTTATAAAAAATATCGTATGCGCCAAGGGGGAGAGGTACTCTCCCCCTCTTTTTCCCCTGGGTGCATTTTTTTATTATTATTATTATACCATTAAGCCATTTCCCTTTCGGGGTAGGCGTGACTTGCTCGGTTGGGGAATAGTAAACAGGTGAATAGGTATAGAGTAGGTTGGTATATGGGCATAAGGTATATAGGAGTTTTATAGGTGTTAGGGATAGGTGTTTTAGATCGATCTGGAATTCTCGTGTCATTTATTTAGATGACACGTTCATTCCGCAACACTGCTCCGACCCAGGTTGCTGATCAATCTCTCTAGCGATCACCCCAAGTGAGGAACCTCACAAAATTGTTATGTATGGTTCCCCACTTGGGCCCATTAGTATCCAAAGTCTCTGTTTCAGGCGTGATTCACACTATTGTCACTCTGTTTACAAACTATTTGTCGCCACACATTTCTGTCCTGGCATACTACTCTAGCTTCCTTCACGTCCATGCATTTCTTCACGCAAGCTCTTCTGTTCCTATGGCTTCTTACGTCTCTTCGGATTAATGTCTCATTCACAGATTCTGACCATTCTTTCGGCGGTCTACCTCTGGGCATTCTACCATTTACTTTACCTTTATACACTTGCTTCGTCAGTCGTTCATCTTTCATTCTTTCAAGATGTCCGAACCAGCTTAGCTGATTTCTTTCCCATATGTCAACTAGTGTCTCTTGTGTACCACATTCTTTGAGGATTGTCTCATTTCTGACTTTGTCCATCAGTGTTTTCCCGCATATTATGCGGAGAGGTTTCATGCCGATCGCGTTGATTTTGCTCCTGTCCTTTTCTTGACAGGTCCATGTCTCGCTACCGCATAGTACAGTTGGTACGAAGATAGAGTTATGTATGGCCATTTTAGCTTTTTTTGATATGTTTTTATTTCTGAGGATGGATCCTGCTCTACCGATAACCTGCTTACCCTTATTTATGCGCCTATCTAACTCCCCATCTATTTTTCCGTCGCTAGTGAATAGGCTGCCCAGATATACGTACTTGTCAACTTGTTCTAATCCCTCACCATTTAGGACAATGTTGCACATTGTTTTCTCGCTTTTTCCCTCAAACACCATGATTTTCGTTTTATTCACGTTAATTTTGAGGCCCATGTTCTCCATGCTTGTATTTAGTTTATTCAACATTCTTTGCAAGTCCTCGATTGATTCTGCCATAAGAATCTTGTCATCTGCGAAAGCTAACCCACGTACCTTGACGGTTTCGAGATTTACACCTTCTTCGTCGAAGAGGGCAGTTCTTAGACATTTATCCATGAATATGATAAATAGCCACGAGGACATAACGCATCCTTGCTTCACCCCTTGCATAATATCGAACCAGTCGCTCAGTTTCCCATTTACCCTTACACTCGCTTTACTGCCTGTATAAATTGTTTTTATTGCTTGTAGGAGCCCTCCATTTACTCCATACTCTTTAAGGATTTCCCAAAGTTTAGTTCTATTTACCTTGTCGAATGCTTTTTCTAGATCAATAAATGCACAGAAAACTTTCTTTCCTACTCTCAAGCTCTTTTCTGTGATCTGTCTTAGGCTAAATATCTGATCTGTACATGACCTTCCTGGCATAAATCCACATTGGACTTCCCATATCTTCTCTTCTGTAATTTCCATTACCCTACGGATAAGTATTTTTGAGTATATTTTACTTACGGTACTTAGTAGGCTGATACCTCTGTAATTACTGCAGTTGCTTTTATCTCCTTTTCTTTTGTATATTGGTACGATAATCGCTTTTCTCCAATCGTCTGGGACTTCTCCCGTTTCGATACATAAATTTATTAATTCGCACAACCTGTGAGGTATGTACTCACCACCGTATTTAAGCATTTCAGCGCTAATATTGTAATATACTATTTGTCCATCACTGATTAATTTGATATCAAACACGACTATGTTTCGATTGTTTCAAACATTTAACTTCACTCTATCAGTACGTCATTTTGTTCTTATTAAACATTTATTTTGCCAAACATAAGAATAGAATATATATGGAACAGAAAGGTAAAAAGATAGGTACATTTTCAAGTCATTTGGAGTTTGAAGAATTTAACACTCATTTGATTTTTTATAATTCAAAGTAGAATTTTTAAATTTGGTGGCATCTAATTTCTACGTGCTGTAAATAAAATATATTTGTCGGGACATTTACAAAATCGAAAGTGCGTACCTACTTGAATCACTTTGTCTACTGCATATTTTTAAAATTGTATGAAATAGGAATGTATAAAAAGTATTAAATCAGTAATAATACTCAGAAACTTATATAATCATCACACAGACGATTTTGTAATTCATCCATATGAAATTCATGTATCTATATTTGTATTTTCAGGTATGTATATTTGTATATTCATATGTATAGAAATAAATTTGCAGAATTCGGAAACGCATTAGCACTGTAAATGTTCCTTTCGGTTCCCTTAATGTCTTACGGTTGGGCTTCGTCGGAATAAAATAAAACAATTTGTTAATCGCAGAGTTTTTGGAAAATCGCGAATGTTACTTTTGTTTCTTTCTGCATGATATGTCCAATTTTCAAAATTTGCAGATTTTTTATTTGAGTTCATATGGGTAAAATTAATTTTTTGTATGGAGTTCTGAAAATTAAAAAAAATATAGAAGCTCTAGAAATTACGAATATTTTTTATGTTCAAAATGTACTTCCAAAAAAATTAAAAAGAACAGATCATTAAGAATGACGAGGTAATCCGAAAATTTTAGTAACTCGTTTCTTTTTTAAGATCTGATCTTCTCAATTTTTCAAGAAATTCACAAAGATTTCAAACTATTTAAAATATTGCACAAACATTTCGAAAATTTTCATGTTTTCAAATGAACACAACAGAATTCAAAAAGATTTCGCAAATATTTCAAAGAATTCATAAAATTTTGAACATTTTTCTCGACATTTCATAATGATTTCAAATATTTTGCTGAAATTGCAAAATATTCCAAAGACCTCACAGAAACTTCAGGATTTTACAAACTTCAAAATATTTCAAGAAATTCACAAAGATTTTAAACTATTTGAAACATTGCACAAACATTTCTAAAATTTCATGTTTACAAATTAGCACAAGCGATTTTAGAAAGATTTCACAAATATTGGAAAGAATTCATAAAGTTTTTTAAATATTTCTCAACATTTCACAAAGATTTCAAAGATTTTGTTAAACTTTAAAAGATTCCAAAGATTTCACAGAAACTTCAAGATTTTACATACTTTAAAAGATTTCAAGAAATTCACAAAGATTTCAAACTATTTCAAAAATTGCACAAACATTCCAAATATTTTCATGTTTTCAAATCAATACAACAGAATTCAGAAAGAGTTTACAAATATTTCAGAGAAATCATAAATTTTTAAAAATATTTCTCAACATTTCACCAAGATTTGAAAAGATTTTGATAACATTTTAAAAGAATCCAAAAGATTTCACAGAAATTTCAAGATCTCACATCGATTTTTACATACATTAAGACTTCAAGAAATTCATAAAGATTTGAAACTGCATATTCAAAATATTGCACAAAGCTTTCACAAATATACACATTATATATATACAAATTATTTATATGTATATATATATATATATATATATATTTCTTCGAAAAAATCGTAAGATAGTCGTGTTTGATATCAAATTAATCAGTAATGGACAAACAAGTATAATATGTAATCAGATTTCAACTGCAGCTATTCATTAAACAAGGCTAATTAGCATTGACGCGTCAAAGTGTAAAAAGAACGCTCCCGCGAGCTGTCCGCTCTGCTAGAGCACATCTGTCGCATGTCTCGGAAAACCCAAGGCGAGAAACGAGGAAGGACACCACAACACGAGGAAGAATGAAACGAGGAAAAACGAGACGAGGAATACCGAGACAGCAGGTATGGCTCATCTCGTCCCGTCTCGTTCCTCGGGATTTCTCGCTCGGCGGCAACACTATCCACCTTCTAGAGGGGCGTTTTTGAGGGCGACACCATGAGCTTTCTCCTCATTTGCATCACACCTCTGGCGCCATTTTTCGCAATACGCAATTCTCGTAGGCACCTTTGCGGCGAGCCTTAATCACAAGAATAAGGTCACACACGTATTTTATATGGATGACCTGAAGATATATGCTTCTGGAGCCGAGTAGCTCAAGCATGTTTTGACGATCGTCGAATGGTTCCCACGATAAATTGGTATAGACTTCGGATTGGACAAGTGTGCCAAGATTCATCTGAAGGATCCTGAGCTCGCTTTTACACACCTTGGTGCTGGAGAGACCTACCTGTAGCCAGGCGTGCACGAAAGCTGCATTCAGGATATAATATCATTGGAAGGTCTCCAAAGCAGATATGAACATTTCCTCCGAGAGAGTTGGTCTTATAATCTATCGACAATGGGCAAGTATCTGCAACGAAAATACTTGCCGTCTCAGTTATACTCTCTTCGCTTGGGGTGGTTCCATGGATGAAACATGAGCTTACGGCTCTCGACATCGCCACGTGTAAAATCATGCATATGGAGAAAGGCTTACATATCCATACGTCTGTTCCGCGCTTACACATCCCGTGCCATAAAGGCAAGCGCGGACTTCTGAACCACTAATGTCTTTCTAACCGATTTATCTTGACTACAGTTCACATTCTCGCGAATATAAGAGATTCTCTGCTGGTAATGTTTAGGAATCACGAGATAATTGACAACAAAGCTTTCCTTTACAAAATCGTGGAGCAGACTACTGAGACCCTCGGCATGGTTCTTAACATCACAAGTAAGGGATGTGCATTACTTCATCTAAAATATTCACTTCTGAAAGCCCGCGTGAATAAAGCAGAGTTCGAAAACTTCCTCGAAGAGGTAGTCGATAAGAAAATGCAAGGTAACTTTTACAGTATAAAAGATGAGTCCTTGTCGACCGAGCTAACGTTTTCTTTTCTTAAATCTTCCAGACTTGATTCAGGCACAGAGGATTTTATTTTCGTGTGGCAGGGCGGTGTCTTTTCCAATCTAGTATATTGCAGCCGCATGTTAAGTCAAGAAGTTTCCAGCGACAGGTGCAGAGCGTGTTATGCATATTCTGAGCACCTAGGACACGTACTATCTGAGTGTTTAACTCGCGCGGGAACGACTTATGTCCAGTCAAATAATGCGGCCAAAAGAGTGCTTGATTACCATCTTTATCGTGCTTACGGTTTTGGCTGCGACCCTACACTTCTGATAGCTCGAGAAACGAAGTCTCAAATTTATTGGAACTACATATTTTAGAAAATAGTCCTCATCACACACTTGAAACCTGACGTCTTTCTCCTTGACTTCGAGAAACAATCTATATTCGCGATCAAATTATCGGCTCCGACCGACAAATGTAATCAAATGTGATCAAATGAACTGGATTTTGTTGGTTATTACTCTCTGTTACTTAAATTTCACGGAAAGGTAATTTCAACTCATTTGCGTATTTCAGTCACATATATATTTAACTATACTTGAATTTTATCTATCACTCTCATAATAGAAACTTTAAATATTTGTCACGTTAATGCTCGGTCTTTGCCTGCCCATTACCTTGAATTTAAACATCACTCGTAGCACTTGATCATTACAAACCTTTCCGCAGCGATAGAGTCTGTCTCTATATTCATGACAGCCTAAAGGGTACACAGGTGGGAGTGGGTTCTCTTGCCAATTACCCTACTGCTGAGTACCTTTTTATCAAGGTACCGTCGCCTCAGTACAGTGTGTTGGTGGGTGTAATTTACAAACCTTCTAACGCCTCCTACGACAGGGAAATTGAGACTGACATTTTTGACCTTATACCTAATTATAATAACATTGTACTCACCGGTGCCCTAAACACAAAACTCAATGCTACCAAGAATTTAACTCACTATTTGGAATCAGTATTGTTTTCTGCCGGATTATCTATAGTTCTCCATTCTAGTACATGGATTGAGTTGATGATTGTTGACGATTTAGACAAGGTGATTCCTTCTACTCAGCACTAAATCTCATTCCTCTCAAACCATGATCTTATCAGCATCCCATATATAAATAGAAAGTTGATTTGTCTAACTACATTTTTAACTTCAGCCTTTGATAATTTTGCGCCTCTCCATACCCTTGAAGCAAAGAAGAAGTCCACTCCTTGGATCACTTCTTATATCAAAGATTTAATAAATGAAAGAGAGAAAAAACGTAGATTGGCTAAAAGAAAAAAAAATAGTATTATTCAAGCCGAATCTCGTAAATTGAGAAACTTAGTACAAACCTCAATGCGGGATTCATACAATCAATATAATTATGATTCTACCAAACATAGGAATAAAAATGAGAACATCTGGCTTCTCTTAAGACGGCTTGGACTTATTCCTTCTAAACACTTGGCTCCTGATAACAATTTCTCCCCTGCAGACCTTTTGACAGGTTTTACTACAAAATCCACACTCCTTGTAAGCAGCACTCTTTCCCCGTCCTCAGTTCCCTCTACTCTTGATGATACAAAGTTATTCTATTCTGACATATCGCAAGAAACCCTAATTAAAAAACTATTCGAGGTAAAATCAAATGCTCAAGGATATGATGGTATTTCAATTGAAATGATTCGCCTTGCTTTACCAGTCATTGGCCCTATTCTCTTGCACATCTAAAATGCATTTCTGCAGTTGGGAATATTTCCTGATGCCTGGGAAGAGGCGATTATTCGCCCTGTTCCTAAAATATCTGACCCTATCTTTCCCAAATACTTCCGTCCTATATCTATCTTATGTGCTTTGTCTTAACCTTTCGAACGTATTGTCCATCAGCAACTTACTGCACGCATTGAAACAAACAATTGAATGGACCCAATGCAATCTGGGTTCCGTGCAATACACAGTGCACTTACATCTTCAATTAAAGTAACTTCTGACCTTAAACTTGCAATTGATAGAAGGGAAATAATGGTTGTTGTCCTTTTCAACTTTTCTAAGGCGTTTGATACAGTTAACCATAATCTACTATTAACTATGCTCAAATCGCTTCACCTCTCGAATATGGTTGTCAAATGGTTCGAATCTTATCTTAGTAATCGTTCTGAACGAGTACAAATTAGCAATGGTGAGCAGTCAGATTTTGGGGATGTTCAGAGTGGTGTTCCTCAGGGATCCACGCCTGCACCCACTTTATTTAATATTTATACCTCTGAACTTGGTAGCGAACTTCGTCATTGCAACTATCACAAATATGCTGACGACTTTAAGTTTTACCTTTCCTGGCCTATTTCCAATCTCAAGAGCTTATTTCGAAAGGTACAGTTGGATATTGATCTAGTGGTGCAGTGGGCCTTGACAAGTGGCCTCACTCTTAACCCTGCTAAAACTATGGCTATAATCATAGGACCTTCTTCCTCTCCATCACTTGAAACTATTGCAACCCTACCTCCTCTCTTGATCGATGGACGTCTCATCACCTTTATGGAATCTGTGAAAGATTCAAGCTATATTCTTAATCGCTCTCTTACTTGGAATAAACAAAATGCGGATATTTCAAGGAAAACCTTTAGAGTCTTCCAACTGCTTAACAGGAATAAAGAATCACTTCCTACTTCAACGCCTATGCTCCTAGTTAAAAGCCTGATTCTTCCTTTCTTTGACTAGTGGTATATGACGATATTACTGATGAAATGAATGCCAGGCTTGAGCGTACGCTTAATGCTTGCATTCGGTACTTGCATCTCCAAAAGTGAACATATTACTCAGTATAGAGAAAGAGCAGGACTCCTTAACGTCGCTAAAAGAAGATTATTTTTTAAGGGTAATTTGCTTTATAGCCTATTCAGTAATTAAGCTCTGCACAATCTTCTTAATCTCTTCCATTTTATTGACAAAGATCAACCAACAAATTCCAAACTCCGTGAAAGGAAAACAGTACTAAAAATGCAACCACGCCGCACGTGTAAATTCAAAGATCTTTGTTTATTCGTGATGCTCGCCTTTGGAACAAACTACCTGTATGCAATAGAAATGCATCTTCACAATTTCACTTAAGGAAACTCCTTTTTGGTTACTTATTTGACAAATCAAATCCTACCCTCGAAATCACACATTGGTAACAATCAAAACCTTAATTAAAAATATGAATGAGTTTGTGTATGAATACGCATTTACTTCTAAGTATGTATATTTGCGTATGTATATTTATAGTCCCATTCTGTTCATAGCCCACATCTGATTATATGTATTAGGATAGTTTATTTATTTCCTCTTGTTAAATACCTATTTTTGATTTCAATCGTCAGATCGATCGCTATCACTTTTTAATTGTAATGTGTATCACCTATTTCTTATAGGGCTACCTAGCCCCAGGAACTTTCCATAAATAAATACAAAACACAAATACAACAACGTCACAGTCAAGGAGAAGCAAAAGGAGGAGAGGTATCAAGAGCTTATAAGGACTCTGCGGCCACTGTACCCAGAATATTCTGTTAAACTGGTTGATCCGTGTCCTCAAGATATACGAGGGTTTCGCCGACCTCAAAAACATGTAGGTTTGGTGGTCTAGTTAAGTGGTCATGAAATATTTTCCTCTTGGCATGCTTGTTTAATGATTGCTTCTTTTATTCTAAAGCATTCCATTTCTTCTCAAGAAATGCTATTTTATGTATCAACTTATGGAAATTCTAGTATTTTGATAAAGCGTTATTGAAACTCTCTATATATTTTAACCTTTAGGATTTGCATTCAAAAAAATTCTCATCGTGCGCGACTCGCTTCGCTGGCATGTTTGAGCGCGCCTAGGGTGAGTGTCTGTTGAATCTCGCGCTTCGCGCTCGGTCTTGTACTTCATCCACATTTGTGCACATAACTTTCAAAATGAAAGTTCAAGCATCGACAACAGTAATTCATTGACATTCACGAACACATTCTCATCACGCATCACGTACTTCGCACTCCATTTTGTCCAAAGTGCGAACTTTTCTACATTATGTTTAAATCTATTATATCAAATGAATGTTATATTTATTTCTGTACCTCGCCTCGGTCTGGGACTTCTTATTCAAATATTGTAAAATAATTTATAAGTTTTATTTTTCACGATTACTTTAATATCAATATTTGATATAATTTTAATTCCAACAAATTTATATTATTACAATTTCCGGTGCAGAAATGTATTCTTGGCCCAAACAGGGCCCAGCTTGGCAAAACTAGGTCCTGGCCTGGTGATCTAGCCAGGGCCGAACTCGAATGAAACGCCAAATCTGGTCAGTGCCCGGTTATATTGCCAGGCTTGGTCCAGGCTTGGCCCTAGTTTCTTATCGATTCCTAGACATTCGATATTTTCTCAATTAAACCTCAAAATTATGCAGATATATTTATTTGTTAAATTTGAAGTTGACATATTAATTAGCGTATTCATTAGTTATTCAAATAGTGGTTTAAATGTCAAAATTGTGGTATTCCATTAATTATCTTACCGGGTTCTGAATCTTTTTCATCATCTGCATCATTATCATGTATGTGCAATAATTTTTTAATTGACGTCCGTCATATTTGTTTTATAATTTAACATTTTAAGTAACATTACATAAATCAACAAAATATTTACACTTTATAATTTGACGAAAAAGTTTTCTCAGTTTCAGGATAGAAGTCACGTGCAATCTCAATCATCACCATCGCCACTAATATCAATCACTCACTTGGACAAAATTTATCAATTGAGTTTGGCTCAAACTATCACTCAAATTTCCTTTCAAGAGACTTGAAGAATTTTAATTTTCACAAACTTTGCCACTTTGTAGAGTTTTACACTTAAAACTTGCAAGTAACAGGAAAACAAAGAGAATAATACTACGCCATCTGTCGTCAATTTTAGGAACTTTCACACTAGCTGAGCTCAAGCTCGAACTATTGAAAAATTCAAGCTAGTCCCAAACTAGGGGCCCCCAGCCTGGCCCAAGTATGGGACCGGGAAGAAACTTGGCGATTTCTTCATGGGTTAAAATATGCATTAATATCCATTCATGAAATATGGATTCACAGAAAACCCGAAATGTAATCTTTACACTGATTTCCGAGTAATATTTACCTGCAACAAAAATCAACTTCACGTGGCAAGATTTACCCACCACATGGAAAATGATTACCATGTCAACTCTATTAAATCTTCTTTTGTTTCGATGCGAAAAAATTCAACTTCATCTACACTGTAAAAAAAATTTCTGGTAATTTTACCACTTTCAGAGTAGGTCCGATTATTACCTACTCCCAAAGTAACTTTTTCACTGACATTAAAGAATATTCAATTTTAATTTGGATTTCAATTCTTAGGTTGTGTAAGTTTCCAGACAGATTCTGTAAAATTACAATGCGTTATGAATTTGTAGGGGATACTATTCTAACCTGAAATATTCTTGTTCTTATTCAACATGGTAACTTTAGCATCTACATACAAAATGTGAATAATTCGTCTTTTTCCATACAAGTTTTGTCGTTGAAAAACGACGTACACAAAATACCACAGCCAAAACACAATAATAATTGTCGAAGTCGACTCTTGAGAATCTGAGTTGCTCCGAGTTCTTCAGAGTTCTTTGAACATGAGCAAAATATCTTTGACATGAGGCAGAAGGGGCAACTTTAAAACTTTACAATTACTTGTAATTATACTACGTTAAGAGCTGTGCAAGTTCCCCGCGTTATCAATTCTCAAATTTCAAGACGTAAGATTATGTTGGAAAAAGGAATTTTTAAGAATTTCTGTAATTTTACCAGCGTCAACAAAATCAACACTCTGAAAGTAGGTCCATTTATTACCTACTCTGAAAGTCACAGATTCACAAGCAGAAACTGTATTTCTACAACGCCTTGCTATAGTGTCAGTCTAAAAGTGGTAAAGTTACAAGATTGGTTGGCACTTCTGACATGCAAGTGGTATTCATCCCATAATCAAAGTAGTAAAACTGCACCAATTTTTTGTTGGTAATTTTACCATTCTAAGTGGTACCATTTTTTAATTTTTTACAGTGTTCTTGAAAATTGCACGCCCCAAATATTCACTTCTGTCTTTTCTGTGTTGTTTTCATTGTCTTGTTTCTATAACTAAAAAAAAGTGCATTTGTATCCAAAATAGTTGGCTAACAAACTTTTTCTTCCTTTTTACAGCTTTAAAATGTATGCTGAGGCACAATCCAATTGGATCAGTCTTGCAAAAGTTATCCGATATATAGACAACAAAAACAACGATCTCACGTTATTTTTTGCAACGCCCGTCCGAAGAAAGTTCTTAGGAGGTGGTAATGAAAAATACCAATTTTATATTGCATAGAGTGGAGTAGATATTTTTTTGAAAAAAAATTTTCTTTAAATGTTTGAAACAAAATTTATGAAAAAAAAATGTTTTGAAAGAAATGTTTGAACAAAAATTTTATGAGAAAAAATAAAGAAAAGTGTTTCAAAAAAAAATTTGGAACAAAAATTTAGTGGAAAAAAATTTGAAACAAAAAAATTATTTGAAAAAAAATTGTTGGAAAAAAAGTTTTGGCGTTTATGCTCTTTTGTCCGAGAGGGGGGGGGGCTACGAAACCCTAAAAAACAAAACTTCAATCATTAAAACATTTGTTCAAGTTAAATCTAAATTTATTTCAAGAAGATACCAACACCAGTGTTTAAAGTTACCTATGCCAATGTCTAAAGTACCTAATCTCGAAAGTGCGTATGCGCATCCTTTTCACCAGTGTCTAAAGTAAGCCATCTTCAATCTGCGCATGCGCGAAAATTGTTTCGCACACATTCTGCTCAAATATGGACCTTTAGGAACAATTTACAAACATGGAAATGTCAACTTTTGAGATAAGTGTTTCAAAAACGGTTTTTTTGGATTCGGGGGGTCTCGAAACGTGGAGATTTACAAAAATCCGCGATAGTCAATTTCCACATAAAATCAATATCTTCTCATTGAGATGAGAAAGTGAAAATTAACATTTTGGGAACTTTTAATTCGTAATTTTTTTCAATTTGAAGCTTAGAAAATTTGAAATTGAACAGTGGTGTAATGGCCTAATTCTGAAATTTGATTTATTTTGACCGCTGAACATCGCTTGATCTCAAGCAACCAGGGTCCTTTATAGTTTCAGCGAAATAATTTTTCCAATATTTCTTTCATTCTTTCTCTAGCACATGACCTACGACCTTTGCACTTCAGACTTCTGATCTTTGATATCCGTTATTTGACTCCTAGACTATACCTTTTGACCATAGGCCCAGTCGCATCCTACGAAACCATTCTATGAAAGTGCTTGAAAAAGTATTCTTCGATTGATTTTTATTATTAAATTAAAATTCAGGGCAGCATTGAATTATTCAATTTTATTAAAAATATGGATTTTTATTTGTCTCTTGTCTATAGCAGGGAAACTATGCAAGAGTGTGTCACTTTATGGAGTAGGTTATTTGAATTGATCAGAATTCGCCGAAAAAATTCTGAAAACTTTTGATCACAACGTTTGAAACAATATTCAGCATAACTGCACGAAATTTTTCAGAGACATTATGAACAAAAAATGTCTGAGATAAAAAACAACTGATTTTCGACATGAAAACAAAAAATATGACCATCTCGTTTACACAGCTTTTATCGGAATACAATTTTTTCTTGCCAGGTTTCTGCTTTGTAATCAAAGTTTGGAACTTAATGAATAATATGTCTCAAGACGAAGACTCTCCCGAGTTTTATTTAGAATTATTCAAGTACTTTTTATTACTTGGTTGGTTTCCTCAATTCAGCTGGGGCTTCACTAAGTGAACTCGAAAATGACTGAATGAATAAATCAAGGTTCTATTTCAAAAATATATGTTTCGAAGAATTTTCGGTATTTTTCCTATCAAGGGAATTAAAGTTGGGAGTTCATGTGCGATATTTTACAATAACTATAGAATAATAAAAGTGATGTCATCTCCAACTGTTTCACCAAACTTGCACCCCTATTTCTTTTCTCGGCTAGATGAAATGAATACAATTAATTGGAAAGAGGAATGTAAAAAAGTGATTGACGGCGGAAAAGGATTGACTTGTTCGAAAAAACACTAGAAAGGCAAAACAGAAAATAGAATAGAATTTTTGGAAAGACAATAATTGTTCGGACGAAAAATAAGACACAGAAATATAGGATTCTTTTTTCAGGTAATAAAACCTTATCAAACAGAAAAAAATTTGGTAAAAGACGAATAGGATAAAAACTGTCAGAGATAAATGATATGCTTATTAGAAAGACGAGTTAGGTTGACACTGGTAAATCAGAACAGAAACTGATAGAATTTTTAAAATCACAAATATAATAAAGTGACAAAACGAGATATAGAAAGGCATACAGTTTCTGAAATGAAGAATATAGATTGAAACGATGAAACTTTAGAGAAGGACGAAATTTGTTGAATGATTAGTATAAAAACTGATAAAGCAGGATATGAGTGGAAAATTAAAAGTATTAGGCAAATTTTATCTCTACGAGGACAATTTATTTTTTTACATAAAATAAAGCCCCCTATATACCATACATGTTAATGAAGGTTCCTTCATTTATTCCAGATGATAATTTTGCAATTATAAATACCTATTAATAATTGCCTTTGAATTAGCACGTCAAATGAGAATTGTGGACGAAATAAGAATAAAGTCAAGGTTATTGAATGGAAATGGGCACTTTGTAACCATACTGAGGATGCGCTACTGTGATAGCATGCATAAGTTGTTCCAGAGCGTTATTTACGAATGATACACATCGTCTGGAATGTACTTTCGTTAATTAAGGATATGCGTAATCGTCTCATTGAAATGCGCTCGATTCGTCGAAGGAAGCAGCCCAATAAATACTTGAAATCATGCAAAATGGCAGGAGGGCACTTAGCCAGTCTTATCTTCTCCTGAAAGCAATGCTAAAGAATATTTAGAGTGACAATGCGATTAAATGGAATCTGTTCTACAGTTTGTGTAGCGTCGCTATTCTGATTAGGAATTTTTCTCTTCAATTAACACCTGAATTTAATTAAAATCCTATTAGAGACCTTGTTCGGAAACTGATATTTTATTTTTTAATAGGCGGTGCTTTTCTTTGTTATAAAGAAACTATTTAAACATTTTTTAATGATTATAAAAATAATTTGACGCAGGTGCCATTTTAGTTATATAAACTTATATTGCATGAATAGTAAATTGTCAATTAGTAATTGTCAAAACTTGTAGCTTTCATAAAATTTGCAAGAATCACATCTGCTTTCATATATGTCCTCTTTCGAATCTATTCTTTTTTTAAGAATATAAACGCAGAATACGAGGATACTGAGAAAATTAGATAAACTATAATAATCGAGAAGAAAATCCTGTAACAAATTTTTTATAATTTAAAAGTAACTAAAATACATCAGTCAAGTATAGCGCTGAGGCATAGAAATTTTCATATTTCGAATGAGCTAAAAATGAGTTAGTGTAGGGAAAATTTCGTGATACCAGACAACGCTATAGGAAAATGCTGTACTATCCCGTGCAGAAATTTCGCCGTGGCCCCGACCGGGCCCAGACTCGTTCATATCGGGCGCTGATGTGGAAATCGGGTCAGGGCCAGACTCATCATGAAACACGTAGCCACCTCGGAGCCATGTCTAGGGGCCCGATCAAACGCTCGATCTGTCCCCGGTCTGGCCCCTATTATTTACCCGAGTCTAGCCACATTATTTACTTTTCTAGTAGGAATTAAAATGCTTCAAAATAATTATAACAGAATATTAAATGAAAAGCCAAATTAATAGGATTGAGCTTTATTCTAACAACACCTTAAAAATAATTAAAAATGGTTATTTGGACCTCTGCTTCCGATTACCGTCCCAGTCTTTTGTATTCCAGAAGACGTTGCTGATGTGGGACAGCACTTCCTCTTCGATTGCATTGAATTTGTCAAAATTACATTTCTTCATGTCAATCCACAAATATTATCCCTTACCCCGTCACTGGAGCGATAACATGCATAACTTTAAACGTAGAATCCAAAATATAACCTCAAAATTGCAACTACTTGTTTTACAAAAAAAAACGCTACCGAGCGAAAAAATATCAAATAATAATTTTTTTGACTAAAATGAGGAAATCGAATGTTTAGGTTAGAACTTGGATCCAGTACAATGCAATTAAATATATCACAAAATGTAATAATACCATAAAAAATTTAATACCATAAAAGACTTGCCTTCGTTGCTTTCGTTTTCATCGCGTAAATACGGAATTTTGCTGATGGCACGATGTTTGCGAACACGCGGTGTGCTCCTTAATTTTGGCATTTATTATTATTGTGTTAAGAATATATTATACGGTCGAACACTCCCAGAACATTTGCAACACAACACCACGAAGGAAAACAAAAATTAAGGTTATGTTCGTGATTATATTACATCTAGCTTAAGATGGCGCTGCGAAGAGGCTATATGACGTCACAGTACATAGCCCGGTCTGGTACGAGTCAGGGCCACAGAATTCTTCCTATCAGGACCAGATAGTACACATCGGATCAGGCCCTAGTCGGTCATCGGTAATATATATGGCGATTTCTGCACGGGATTTAATGTAGACTATTTAAATGTATTACCTAAAATATACAGGTTTAATTTTTACATTCTCATTCATGAGAGTGTAATGTAATCGTCCAAATTTTCGATCTCTGGTTTTTAACGGATCTTTACTGTCTGCATGTCTATCTGGCTGTATGTATGTATGTATGTATGTCTGTCTGTCTGTATGGTTACTTGAATGTTGTAGCCACGCTAACTTTTGAAGGATTTGTTCAATCGAGTCAGCCTTTGATAAACTTTTCAAGGGTCTTAAAATGAAGGTTATATTCGTTAACCAGATATTTCCAACCAAAATTAAAAATTTTAGAGCATTTTCCAAATTTGAAAAAACATTTTTTTCAAGTTTCAGACATTTTTGTGGAAGTTACTTACAGATTTGTGAAAGAGTTAAAAATTATTTCAATGAAATTTTTGATTTCGATGAAAATGAGAAAAGTTATATACTTTTGAAAATTTTGAAAACTTTTATAAAGTAGAAAAAAATTTATTTTTCTGATAGATTAAAAAATTTCCATCAAAATTTTTACTAGATGTGAAATATATTTCGAAACTATCCTTATCAAATTATTTGATTCGATAAAAATTCAAAAATAAGAGCATTTTCAAATTTGGAAACAACATTTTTTGAAGAATTTCCGAAATTTTTGTAAAAGTTTCTCGTATACGACAAGAAAACTTACAAATCATTAAAATGGCCTTCTCAATTTTTATGAAAATAAAAAAAATATGTTTTTCAAAATTTTCAAAAAATAGAAAAAATTCTTTTCTGATAAATTAAAACATTTTAAGTGACATTTTTGATAGGTATTAAATTTATTTGAATATTATCCCATGAAATTTTTCAATAAAAACCAATTTCAAAGAGTTTGATCATTTTCAAAATTACGTATTTGAAGAGAATCATAAGTTATAGTTATGGTTTTTAGTAGATGTCAACAAGATTAATCAATCATCATATAGCAACATTTTTCGATTACACAAGAATTGAAAAAGTTTTATAAGATCTTAATTATCAAGTAAATTATACTAGGTACGATCTTTTTAAAATACAGTCCAATGATTTTTAATATTTTCTTCGAATTATTTGACTTGTATGTTCCAAATTAGTTCTCCTGAATTTTTGTTAACATGTTAACAATCGGCAAATATGAAGTATTACACGTACTTTTTGTATTACTTATTTCAACAATGTAAATTATATTCAATAAGAAAATCTAATTTTTAAAAACATTTTAATTTAATTTTAATTTTAATTTATTGAGAAAAAAGCTCACAGGGCTTTAACGAAAAACATTCCAATTTCTCATATTCCATTTTATTTTGTTTACTTGGTGTTATTTTTCAAAAGCAATCGTCTGTATAACCTAGCTGCTGAACGTGAAGCGCGAGTATTGCAATGAGAATGTAATCGCCAAGGCCGTAGGTGCTTTGAGAACCCTCTTCATAGTAAAATTGAAAGGACATGTTTAGTTTCACTTTGATTGTATCTGTTTCAATCTGATGATTGTAGTGTATGAGGAGTTTGAATTATTGTTTTTGATTTTCGTGCTCAAACCGGGTGCATTTTCACGGCAACTGAGAATAAAAAATAGTGCAAAGTAAGGAGAAAATATTAAAGTCATGATGAAAAATAAAATTTGTACATTATTTTGCAATATCTGAATAAGCAGTACCAGATCGAGGTACAGAAATAAATATAATGTAAATTAGATATAATAGTGTGGAACATAATGCAGAAAAGTTCAAATTTTGGACAAAATCGAGTGCGAAGCACAAGATACGTGATAAGAATGTGTTCGTTAAAGCCGAAGGAGCTTTAACAAAAGAGAATTCACAATCATGCAATTACAGTTGTTAACGCTTTAACCTATACTTTTAAAAGGTCTCTGCACAAATGTGTGGGAAATATGAAGACCGAGCGCGTAGCGTGAGGTAAATACATTCTCGAGCGCGAAGCGCGCGAACCAACAGTCGCGCGCCCTAGGCGCGCTCAAAATTGCGAGCAGCGCGCGTAGCGCGCCATGAGAATGTGCCCGCGCGGCGGGCATATTTTTTAAAATTATTTCTGTGGAAGCTTAATGATTTTAATAATTTCATGAGGAAGCGTCAATTAATTAAGGTTTTTTGGGGGGAGGAGTCAGCGAAATCTTACGCCTATGTTAAAGTTACATATATTTTCTATAGAAAAAGCCTTATGAGGGAAGAAGGGTCGGTCTAAAATTTCAACAATAATCCTTACGTAATTAATAGACACTCCCCAATAGTACTAGTAATAAACTCAATTTCTTAAATTTTATTCTTTACTCTCAAATCTCAACCTTAACCCTCAACTTTTAGGCCTTATGTCCAAAACACTGAGTTCTAAACAACATCCCATAAGTCTCTAAAACAGAAGTTCCGAATCGCGAGCCGTAAGGCCCAAAAAATACGGCCCGAAAATCATAACCATATTTTTTTACTGCGGCTTTTAAGGCATTTTTTGGTACTTTTCACCTCAAGTTTTTCATCGCCTTTGCATGATGGAAACATTTCACTTGCGGACATGAAAATGATTTCGCTTAGAAATATAATTATTTAAGAGTCAATGCTAGCGGTCATCATAAAAGAGAAGGCATTGCAGTTAATTCAAATGAACAATAAGAAGTATGTTTGATTGACCGAAGGAAAGTTTGGTTGTCCCAAACAAATTTTTTGGTTACTATAGAAGCAAGAAAACTTTTTAGTTAAGCCAACAAAATTATTTTTTGGACTATTTGGTCGATCCACCCAAAAAGTCTGGTGTGCTCAGAAATATTTATTGTGCACATAACAAAAAAGTTTTTTGGATGATCACATGTTTCCTCTAGAATGAATGATATTCTTGTAAAGTCTGAAGTAAGAAATGATTGTAGATAAAATTTTGATCAACAGAAAGACATCTCCTCAAATAATGATATAAAAAAGCTAGATGTTTTTACTCCTAAATACTTAAGTTGAATCGAGGGATATCACTGTAACCACTGTCACTTTCCCTACGAATCTAACTGGAAACAGCAGAAATATTCAATTCACAGAATAGTCGTAGCATTTCCCCGGAGAATACCTGACACTAGTCTCATACAATAAGACTTTATTTGATTAAAAAAAAATAAAATAAAAAAGGCTTATAGATTGAACCGAAAAAAGTAGCTTTTTCTGGGATATCAGCTGGCATAAGCCATATTGATAACTGGGCTTTCGGGCGACTGAACAGGCGCGTTCGCGTGTGAATATGTGCAACCAAATTCTTTGGCAAAAGTGACTCACGGCAATTAAAAAAATTGTGTTCGAGCCAAGTAAACCGTTTTGTCAAATCAAACACTTTTTTGTTAAGAAAGCATACACACACAACTGTAAAATTAACTCATGAAATGAATATATTGATGAATATACTGGAGATAATGATTGCGTCACGATTACAATTTAACTGCTATCCTTCAACGAATATTCCCTCAAACGGCACACTTCAACCCAGCATACGTAAACGGCACACTAGTGCAAATTGGTTTTTATACAATGTTAATAATAAATATTCAACATATTGAACATATAATGAACATCTATAGTGGGGATAAACCGCTACAGCTGTGTCTGCGTAAATGCCAGGAAATTTGAACAATTTTCCGGTGCTAATTCGCACCAGTGTGCCGTTTGAGGGTTTAGAAATTCATATGAAATGGATTTCATGTCATATTAAAAAGAGATTCCTGTCGCATGTGGCGTTAAATTTTACACTAAACGTGAAATACGATGAAAAGCTGTATACTTGAAGTAACAAACATTATATATAATTAACCTCAAGCTAATTTCAAGCCATTAGTAATTTCAAATTAACAAGTTGTGCGCTATGCGACTCTAAAGCACACTGCGTTCGTTGTAAATTAACTTTGCTAAAAAGGGAGATGCTTTCTTATTGTACGATTTTTCCCTGCTCATTCGCGTAATAAGATGCCCGTATGTCGATGACGTAATCGCCGTTGGGATCATCCTGATCTTCGATAACTTAAATTGTATCCTCATGCAAATTTTACGGAACGGAATCTTGAGTCATACTGATATTCTTTTAGCCTCAGAGGCCACTTAAAATTCCATCGACCTAGTACCCTCCCCTATGTCCATTTGTCCAAATTGACTTAATTAAGTTTCTCATTTTCATCAATTAGCGTTTCTGCCTTCATGCTTTCATTCATCTATGTGTCAGGGAGTTATAGATAACAAATTAAATTGTCAAGTAACATGCTTTTATTTTAAAAGTGCAAAGAAGTCGCTAGATGAGAAGAATTTGTTGATTTTCAATTTAGAAAGTCAATAATTTAGAAGAAGGAGGTTTTATCATATAACTACAATTTTTATTCGATAAATATGATAATAGTAAACCTTTATTTAGTTTGTAATAAGAAGGATATATACATAACAAGCAGATATACAGTAAGAACTCAAAGGGCGAGGTATGGCTCAAAACTTCTTTCCAGCAAGATGTTTGTGTAAATAAAAACATGAATTAAATATGTCTCCTGGACAGGCACCCTAGCAATGTGGAGTGCTGCCCAATACTGCTTCATATTATTTAATTAAATGCTTCTGCCTGTCCAGGAGTGGAGTAAATACAAAGTGAAAATAATTTTTCCCTATAAAGAGCGTCCACTAATGACGGATTTTTTCGTATCGTCAACATTCATGTCGTCATAAACTTTTTCAATTCCGTATATGTCACTGTTAGACGTTCCTTCTAATCATGTGTATTCCTGATGAGGCCTGGCGTCGCCGAGCGAAAGCTCGTAATCAAATAAAGTTTTTATAACAAACTACCGGATTAGTAGATCGAAAACCGTCACTACATCGACGACCAACATTCAACATCGCTAGTCGACAACCTTAACATCTTTTCTAAATGAATAAAAAAAATATGAATATGTTGAATAGCTAACTGAAACTCGACAATGTAATTCGAAGTGGAATGAAAGTGACTCTTCAAATGACACAATCAAGAGCTGGTTAGTATGATAAATTCTAGTACAAGTTTCTATAATTATTCTCTGGTATTTTCTACCCTATATTTTTTAGACTATTCACATTTTTTCCTCAATAAAGAAGGGGCAAAATTAATAAGTAAGCAAGCTTGAGCGCGCATGTCCATCAGATCCTGCAATTCGCGTTCGGTCTTTGTGCTTCCTCACATTTGTGCATGGACATTTCAAAACTAAAGGTAAAACCATTGATAATAGCAATTTGATTATTATTAATTCTCTTTTGTTGAAGCTGCTTCGGTTTTTATGAATATATTCTCTTCACGTGTCTCACACTTCGCCCTCGATGAAAGTACAGTACTATTCCGCTATCTGCACTCTCCGTATGTTCCAGTCAGTGGGATGGCTAGCCCTGGGCTGGCCCTGTATCAAAATTTCTTGGAGGGGGGGGGGGGAGCCTTTTTACAATAACTGAAAATACTCAAGAGAGCCCCGTATCATTTTTACGACTGATACGGCGGTAGCTACTCCCTTGGTTCTAGCTCTTCTCCACACGTATTTTAACGCACAAATTATCGTGTCTCCTAATCAGGCGACTGCGAGTTTCTGCGCTAGCCTGCGCATGTGCCAACGTGTGAGTGTCAACGTGCGAGTGCCAACGTGCGAGTGCCAACATGCGAATGCCAACGTGCGAGTGCCAAATTCTTGGAATTATACTATAAAGGTCAAGTCATTGATAACTGTTACTTTGTAATTGTTGATTCACTGTTTTTAAAACTCCTTTGGCTTTAACGAATACATTTCCATGTGACGTCCAGAAGGGCCGTGACATTACTTCTAGGAGTTTTGTATCTACTCAACAAAAGCTTTCGGACTATGGGAACTGGATTAAAGGCCAGGTAAGGTAAATAAATGCACCTATTAGCGTCCGTGTAAGGGTTACGGCAGAATCTAAAACCTATAAACAAGTGTAATCCACTCCGATTCGCTAAAAAAAACTATTACTGATCTAAGAACATAGATTATTTTACAGAAAAAAATTTTCGTTTGGACAAATTGCTACAGATTGCACAGGAAAATTCGAAAATCACGCAAAGATGTCATTGTGCGTCGTTGCGACCACCTGATTCGTTTTTGGATGTATTTGGGTCCGCGCGGGTTGCCCCTATTTGCGACCGGACACAAACTGTTACTTTTACCATTTTGCGTCAACGTGATAATGAATCTTTCGGTCGCAAATAGGGACAGAATTTGTAGGACCTTATTTGCGTCCGCTCTTCAAACGTTATAATATAGACTCGAATTACTCCGATAAAACTTACGTCACTTTATAGGTTGTATCGCAGAAAAAAACAGTGCATATCGAAAGAGAAATATTTTTCACATCACTTACGACAATTTTTAGCATAAATACATTCACAGTTCAATTGTTTCGAATATTTTAACTATACGGACGCACGCATGTACATTAAAATGTCGTTGCACTAGTTAGCGACTAATGTGTGAAATACACTCGAACTCCAAAGATACGAGCTCCAGAGATACGAGCAATCCACAGATACGAGCATGTCAACTCCAAAGAAGCGAGCGGAATTTTTTCCTCTTCGCCCCCACCATTTCCGAGAGTGAGGCGCGGGCGAGAGCCCGCTGATTTAAATTCGACGTTTGTTTACCGGAAATTGCATACGCGCGCGTGCGCGTAGTGGGCCTATGGGCGTTACCACGCATTACCCCCAAAATCTAAACGTTGCAGGAGTGGGAGCCCCTTAGGCGCTCGTATCTTTGGAGTTCCCGATTCCCGAACTTCTCGTATCTTTGGAGTTCGAGTGTAAATAATTCACTGACCATTCGTGTGATGGAGTCAGATTTCTGAATAGCTTTTTGAGCTGGATTGCATATGACACTTGACACACCTGGTAATTATTTGTCCGGATCCGCAATAACTACAAAATTGACAGTCCGTTTCACAGTCCGCTCTAATAAGAATTTGCTCTCTGCGCACTGGTAAACACAAATGGCCACTCACGGCGCGCAACATGAAAGATGAAATTCGTGTTATACTTCTAAATTTCGATAAAACGCATATTTGAATTCACGCGCATGTAGAGTACTGTCAATAGAAAAAATTAATACTCATCATGAATCAATAAGTATAAAAATTCATTAAATTTACTATTTTTCAATCAGGTTAGGACGCAAATAGGAACACGGACGCAAATAGATGCATTTACGTTACCATCGGTGGTCATAATTGAAATCCCAAATGTTTTACGACATTTATTGAATGGACATCAACGAATTTAGAGAAGGAATGTTGATAAGCCTTTTGGGTAAGAATTCAACAACTCATCGCTTTTATTTTTAATAAGGAGGAATGAACCTGGTTTGACTCTGGAAGCGATGACTGGAAGTCTGGGGTCGTTCTCTCCGTTGTGGGTCCTAAAACAAGGACCACAACTTGAGTATGTGACAGAGAATGAAGAGTCAGCGTAGAAAAAGGAAGGGATAGGAGTGAGAAAGGGGAAAGATCTAAATAGACAATATGAGATAAGAAATTGGCAGGAATTAGATAGCATCAACAATATTAAAAAGGGAACTTACCTAGATTGTTAATTTTTCATGTGTTGAATGCCTCTCACAGAAATACGCAGTAACGTTGTATTTAAGTTGGTAGTAGATAATTCGAAGAGGGTCCAAGTTCGTAATCTAATTTAAGCTAGGATCATCGAATTGATTCGACAGTAGATTGACTAGACCACTTACTAAATTCTTAGATTCACCAAGAGCACTGACACCAAATTCTTGGAATGAGTAAGAGGACTGACTATAAATTTTTGAAATTTGGTTATCAGCACACGAACTTCACCTCGAAGACAGAGGAAGAGAGAAAGGACATCCAAGACCTGGAATTGAACTAAGTAAATAAGGGTTGCGGCGAGGATGAGAAATCGAACTGAAGTGACGACAAGGACTGGACTGCACTTTGGACGGTTGGCGGGCCCCCCTGAGGGAGATAAGGAGTCGCTGGCGGAATAATAAGACTGACTACTCCCAAATATCCAACTTTATATAATTGGGGTAGTCTCGACAACTGGGTTTCTAGAACACATTGATTTTCCATAAAAATTTTGCATGGCTGTTCTTTTCTTGAACATGAAGCATTTTCATTTGATCTCAAGCCATAATTTTCAACCTTTATAGAGTCACGTGCCGATCACCCTTTAAATTTGGTATGGTTCTTATTGGTTGATTAGCAATAATTTTCGGCTCCTTGCTTGATTCTAGTTAAATACAGGTATACATTGTACCTTTAAAAATGTAAAAGCTGATAAAAATAATTCCCCATGGTAATAAAATAGAGAGGGTCTCGCCTCGCTGGCGCCTGAGGTTATAATTAAATTTCTAAGGGAAAAACAGTTGCATACATATGTATATTCTACCATCCAAACTAGAAAGATGTGTAAGTGCTGTCTAAACTGAACGGAGATAGGGTGAAGGAACCAATTGTCGAGGAAATTGGCAACGTCAGACTTCACTATCCTATTTCTTATAAGTGAAAACTCCTACAACTTAAAAAAATTATTTGGCTGGACAGAAATTTTATCGAAATTTTATTTTTGTATACAATTTTCATTCGAAAATTTCGAATATGAATCACACATTTTTATACAAATTGAATGTGTCAAAAACACCATTTCTCGAGGTGCATTTACCAGTTGCTCGAGTGCGATACGTTCAAAAATGTACAAAGTTCAAATCAATTCATAATCATAATATGAATAATATTTGAAAACAGTAATTAAAATTGTAAAAATATAATTTGCTAAATACCTGAATACAAAATTTTAAATGTGGAGAATAGTGAGATATTGGGTGAAAATAAGCACTTCTTTGACACAACCTGCCTAACCTAATATTTATACATATCAAGAAATCGGGCATGAACAACAAAATTTGATATCACCATTTATCGAGGTGGGTCATCGAAATATGGAGCATTGCCAAAAATTTTCCCCAATTAACTGATGATTTATTTTGTAAAATACTGAATGAAATTTTTTCAAATAATATAATTATATGAAAGATGTTTGAATCATACTCATCTCTACAGTAGCATCTAAATAAAAATAAATAAATAAAATGTATCCAATGTTGTGCTTTAAAACTTCTGATTTAGCCAACCTAAAATATTGAGCGAATGGGAAATTTCTGTCAATTTAACGAAAGACTCATTACATATATTAAGTTTAGAATGTTTTTCCTCTTCAAGAAATTTGTTGTTTTTCTATAGTTTGTAGTTCAAAGTACCTGCATTATTAGAATACAATTAAAACTTCAATTATAATCATAATTTACTATTTATCATAAGAAATATCTGTCGGTCCTCGGCAATTAGTGCACCCTCGGTAATTGGTTCCTTTACCCTATTCAAGAAAAACCGTTTATACTAGGAAATGTACTAGCAGTTTTGTCTGGGATAGAATCCAGGATCAGAAATATGCAAAGTCGCTTGCGCTGTAAAGCTATCGTGTGTCGGCCCTCGATAAAACAGAACAAATCTGCTAACCAACATGCATGGCATGGTGGAGGTAGGCGACGACTCGAGATATTTACAACTTGAGACTTTACGTAAAGCACATGCGGAGTCTTTGTTTTATAACAAGAAGCGTTCTCGACTACTTTTGCCAGACGAAATATCCGTAAAGTGACACATCCGACTTCTCTTACAAATTTTAGACACTGTAAAGTACTTTTTATATAAAAAATAAATAAATGAAAAAGCTCCCGTAAGTGGAGAAATGATGTGACCTTAGTTGTGTCGGGAGGACAACTCTGATTATTTTCTGAAACTCCTATGGTTTCGCTAATATGGGAGACATAAATGTTTGACTTGGACTCAGATATCTTATGCTTAAGCGAAACTCTGCTCTCATCGGCACGTGAGTGGTAACGTGAGTTTGGTTACTTTAGGATGGCCTCTTTACAGTGAATGCGATACGATGTGCTTAAGTAAATTAGTTAGAACTAGTCGGGGATTAGCGCTGTTTGCAAATCCGGAAAGGTATAGTACCTGGGAATGCTTGCAGACATCCCCCGAGCGGAGTTTTGTAAAGTACGCAGTATTTTCCGTAGATTTTATCTTAGGTTTAATTTATTTTAGGTGAATTCTTGACCATGAGACTACTCGTATAAGCGAAGGTCTATATGCAGTCCTTAAGCCATTAGAGGAGTAACATTTCTCTACTCCTATAATTGTGTGTGAGGACTTCAATGCTTGCATCGGGAATTTAAATCAAGTATGCTCTAGATCATACTTGTGGGGGTGAACGCGAGTTTGAAGAGATTGTTGTTGGATCTTGAAATTTGTAAATATAGTACTGCTTTGATTGACTGTTTATAATTGCATGGTTTTTCTATACTCAACCAACGATTTAATGGTGAATGTTCGGCTAGCCTTACTCCTCTCTTAAAATGAACCAATGAAATTTCAATGGTTGAAATAGCCAGAAGTGTGTCACTGAAAATCAGGGAGATTTCACTGGTTCACTCAGTGGAATTCCGTCACTGGTTTAATCAATTAGATTCACTGGTTACTCAGTACCAATAGTCATCTGGTCGTATGTACGCGTTGTCGTCAGTCAGCTGGTTAGGTATGAGACTTATCATTTATCACTTTCTTCAGAGATGAGGTGACATCATTTTTGCTTTAGTGCTAACTTTTGCAAAATTATCATTTGAAAACCATACTTCACTCTCATATCAATAAAATAGGGCCGCACTGCAATATAATAAGATATAATGTATTGCGCCTAAGCGTGGGAAGGCCCGCCATTCCGTCGAAGGTTGGTCAAAGCCAAACACAAGTGACCAGGGGCTGCGCCACTCTCAAGCGAAAGATATTATACATATCCTTTGCTAATTGCAGCCAGGCTATATCAGTATATCACTGGTTGAATCTATCACTTGGCGTTACTGGTATCTTGAGTAACGCTCTTTTAGTTAAGTCACTTACTGGCCCACCCACTCAATGTCGGAAAATCACTGGTTCACCAGTAATAATTCAAAATACTGATTCAACGAGTGACAATGTCACGGGTTCAGTTCAAGAGAGTCTTAAGGGAGTACTATAGATCTGACAGCATGCGCTTTACCTTTCATAGGAGATCACTCCTATGAAAGGTAAAGCGCATGCTGTCAGATCTATAGTACTCCTTTATATCAGATGTCAAAATTGTCCTAATCGTCACACAGTTGAGCCATCCTCTTGTCTATATAGAGCTATCGATACAGACAGGAGGAATCATAAGAAAACCCAAGATAGTCAAGCGTAAACATGCTCCCAGATTCTCAAGCATTGCTCGGGTCTTCGGTGACGACCTTAAATGAATATCATGCCTCGGCGATTAATGTGGCGGCTTCAAGAATATCTATGACTTCAGCCACATCTTCGCGCTTTAACGGGAATAAGCCTTGGTCCAACTGGGTATGCTTCAATACCAAAACGAAAGTTTAAAATAGCCAGAAAGAGTGTATCAGATGAGGGTTCATACGGAAGTATATTAAATAAATATAATTTTGATTCAAAAAAATCACATAAATCATTTGCTAATCTCTAAGAAAATTACTTACCAGAAGGCCTTTCAGGAGGTGCTTGCATTTGCTAGAGGAGCGGTGGAGTTTTGGAAAACAGTTAACTTTTTTAAGCCCAGACTTGCTATGAGCAGTAATATTAATATATTTTCGCGAATACTTTGTATCGTCCCAAAGTGAACCTTGATCTTTCTTGGAGTAACAACGCACATCCGCTTCTGGATGTCCATATCTTTAAAAAAATGAAATCAAGGCCGCTCTTCGCAAATGTAAACCGGGGAAAGCCCCTGAATATTATGGTGTTTTCGTAGAGTTCGACTGAGCCTTACCCGAATTAGGTTCAGACTGAATGAGGAGGTTCCCCCTCTTAGGCAACTATACTCACGTGCATGATTTACAAGAAAGGTGTCAAAGATGATCCGGATTCTTACAGAGATAGTATGCTTGCTATTGCTATTGCTAACATATTAACACGAATCCTCCTAAAAAGGCTTGTAGAGTAGATAAATAATGTGAATTTTAAACCAGAATTTTAGACAGATTTTAGGGCTTTCAGAGTCCGTATAGACTGTGGTCTAAATTGGGGAAACTGTGCAATTGTACGAAACACATTGATATAATGAACAGCTTTTAAGACGCACATCCGTACGCCTGAGATTCTCACTGATCCAGCTGATGTGAATCGCGGGGTCCCCAAGGGGAACTTATACACACACAAAAATTTGGGTTGTCTCGTATACGGGGTAAAAAATATTCAATCTCGTTTTTATGAAAAATGTGTGGACAACTTTCGAACTTTTTTACAAAAATTTAAAAATTTCGTTTCATTTGAACCATGTACGATTATGGACGGGTCAACCTTATCTCAAATGTCAGACCTGATAAACTTGGAAATCATACCTTTGTTACATAAAATATCGTGTGCATTAATAAGCCATAAGTCTTTTTGTCTTTCTCGTATTCAAAACCAAGCACTAGTTCATGAATTTGCTATGCACACATTCTTTCCGTTTAAGGCTGATTTCTTTATTTCATTAATTGGACGCCTTGAAGGTTTTTTCCGGAACCGGTGTGAGAGGCGGACCTATGTCAATCATCTGACTGAGATTATCTCGCTTGCATATGCCGATGATATTGTGGTGCTTGCTGACTTTCGCATTGATCTCCAGTGAAAAATTAATGTCCTTGATGAGTACTAAAAACTAAATAATCCTAGGCCACAGGAACCACTTTTCAATTTCTTCGGAATTGATTCTTTTTAAAGCCTCGTGGCTAATATATTCCTTCATGCCGTAGGGATTCGGGAGCAGAGTTAATGTAAGAAAATCAAGGTCATTCATAGCACTTTCTTCAAGGAAATTCTTGGGCTCCCTCCTTACTTGCCAAGTTATGCTCTGAAACAGAAGCTAGTTAGAGGCCGAATTATCTATAGCATCTTTAAGATAACATTGAAGTGTTTAAAGAGAGTTCTGGGCATGGGGTAAGAGAGGCTGTCTGGAATTTGTATGATACGGCAGCAGACCATTGCAGACTCTGGTACTGCTGTTCCCAAATTTGAATGGGTTTTGCAGGTTGAAAGTTTGATTTTGTTTTATGGGAGAGATGACCTGCGGCCTGGTTACTGACTGCGCCTGCAGGCTCGCAAAGAGAAAATTCTGACCAAACTTGAGGATCGCCTCTGGAAGGTGGACATGCGAAGGTTGACGCAGTCCTCATCCCAGCAGGTGTTGCCGCACCTTTGGATCCACCCAATGGGTTACGCGTATCTGTCTAATGGGATGCCGTTCAAGTTTTTTAGAGTTCTCGCACAGGAGAGTTTTGTGGGTGCTGTCAGAGGGATATTTTCGGTAGGGTATCTTAGTATTGGTTTCAGTAAGAGGCAACTCTGTTCAAATTGTAATCTAAGAGTAGAAGAGACTATTCCATTTCACAAGCAGAATGCTAGAATGTATGCACAGAGGTGTTAGAGCAGCCTTTTGTGGGTCAGCGTTCGATCTTGTAGCTTTTGGTATGTTCTAGATTGCGCTTTTAAACTCACCACATGAAACAGACCTATGCCGTGTTGCGATAAACATAAATGGACTCCTGAAAGTCAGAAGCCACATTATGTCTTCTTAGCCGGTCAATCAGTATCTATATGTAATCCGAATTGCTTTTCGTGAGCTCATCAACTAGATGTTCGTATTTCATCTTTTTGCATGGGACTTAGAACTTACGGAAATACGGCAACAGATTATTATAAAGGGTGTCTCAGACCACCCATCCTACCCTTTTAAAATCTAAAATACCTAATAAAATTAGTAGTTTAGTACCTTCTAATAGTAAATGGACTGTGCCCGATCGAGTGGAGGTATTTTCCACTTCCAGCTCCCACCGGAAGTGGCCTATTCAAACGGTCTGAATAGGCCACTTCCGGTTGGAGCCGGAAGTTTAAAATACCTCCAATCGATCGGGCGCAGTCCATTTACTATTAGGAGGTACTGAACTTTTAATTTTGTTTGGTATTTTAGATTTTAAAAGGGGTGGACGGGTGGTCTGAGACACACTGTATATGCATTTGTATATCCTTATGTCTCATGCTGTTGCTAATTGAAATAAAAAAATAATAAACTTACGTGAACTTATTTAATTTCAAGAATATATAAGTACGCCCCTGAGAGAGGCCCGCATAAACGCACTTATCTCTCATCTGGTTTTGCATTTGCATACCTCGATCCAATTGATTTTATACAGAAAGTATCGTAAACTCGTTTATGTCGTGCGTCTCATGATCGTGAAGATATGATATTGAAAAATACTATTTAAAAAATTTTGTATAAATATTCTTTGGCTTCGAGCTTTATAGTTCAACTTTTTCAATATAGTAGAAATAAATCTATTTGTAGGTCCTTGGGTAGAAATATAGTCTCCTGAATATGTTTAATTGGTTAGATTCTCGATTGGATAACATTTTCCTCATGGGATAATCATTACGAATAACTTTGAATAACGCGCGTTATTTGAACTTATTACGTGAATTTTATTGCAGTACAGATAGGTTTTATTATCTATACATATTATCATCAAATAAATTAAATTAGATTGAATATTTGTAGTATAAGGAATGCTCCCTTGCCTTGCTGAGTTGTTTATTTCTTAGTTAAGTGCGACTATTTACATAACATTTTTTGTTAATATGCAAAATGTAATTAATTTTTATTGCTCAATTGGGAAGGATTCTATTAACGACGATAAATAAATCTGCTGTAGTGATATTAAAGTCTAAAAGTAAAGCAATTATAATATTGAGCGGGGTGTAATAGATTTATAATAATGAGCCACTCTGGATACGTGAGGTCCTCGGGGTAAGATAGAAATTCCATGATGTGTAAAACGCTAATAAATGCATAAAAAATGCCTAAAGTTGTTACATCGTAAAATTCATCTGGACTAAATTCAGCAAAATCTGCCTGGATACAAGAAAAAATGGTCTATATTTAATATCACATTATCTGAATTTCAGAACTGAGTCTTACATTAAGATCAACACTTAAAATTATATAAATTTGGCTTCAATACCGACAAATTTTATTGAATGTAATGCTGAGCTTTTCAAACTGTAACAATTTGAAGTTTTTTTTTCTATGAGGGGTCCTTTTATCTGATATATTATATCGATGACAATAATAAATGAATATTACATTCTAAAAGACAAAAAATGATTCTTCAGAAATCAATCGATAGGCGTTGATTTTTTTTTATTTTCGAAGAATGTTTACCATGTTAAATTTAATTGAAGGGCATGGCCTATGATAATAGTTTGATTGAATGCTTATCAGATATACTTGGCATGCAGATATAACCAGAATGGCAGCCTATAAGAAAAAGGCATTTGTATCAAGTGCAAATGATGCAAGAAGAATTCCACTTGATTAACGACCACCCAAAGAACATCGATCATCTTTTCTATCAAGACGTATAGACATTGAAAAATTCTACGATCAGATTTTGAAATGTCACTCTGTAAGCCGCGCATTGAGTGCGGAATAAAACAATTGCTTTCTGAAGAGATTGAAAATCTCAGATCACAAATAAAATCTTGATGTATTTAAAATTCAATTTCTAAGATTTCTGAGAATAAAAATCTATTATTGTATGTATTCGACACTGAGTGTCTACTACTCTCCACCAGACCCGTGAGCCCCATGCGACCCGACCTGATAATCAGCGTTGTGATCAACCAAAGGCACTCCTAATCCGTTCATCCTCCTTGCTGTAACGGGGGACGATTTGTCAAGCTCAGCTTAGGGGCAGCACCGTGAGTGGAGATGTATATTGTACGCGGGCACAAGGCATTATTTAAAGTTTCCATAGTTTTTTGTTATTTAGAAAGCGATTTGCTTCTTTATTTTTACACCCAGATGCCACATGCACACCTGGCATTTCCAAAATAGTGCTTCATGCTATCATCTCAACGCTGCGTTACGAAAGACTGATATATTTCGAATAGCAAACGTTACCACCGTTGGAACCGTCATCTTGTGCATCTCCACGCGCACTGGCGACCCTAGCGGCCGCAAACGTCAGTCGCCGTCCCCATATCAAAATGCTCAAGACTTTACTCCCTAAATCTGAATGACTGACAAGTGAACCACTAATTCACTTTAGTAAAAATTTCTTCAAATAATTCGTTATATTCCACTATATTTTGAAATTAATTTTTATTTCAAGGGAGAGTAGAGTATGATTCTAGTACGGGGCAGGCGACAATAACGAATAACACCCATGTTTGATGATTTTCATATTAGTTTTTTACATAAAATAAGTTTCTTTGTATGGAAAAATTGTGGTGTGATGCAATTTCTGTTTTGAAATATGTACCAGAATAGTAATGATAAAAAAATAGTTTTGGCAGAAACAGATGAAAACGTATTTGGCCGAAAATGAGCACCTACAGCATATTTTGAAATACTTGAAGCATAACAAAGTTAGCTTTGAGTAGGCGAAGTATCTTGTTAAACTTCTTGTATTATGATTTGTTTCTATAAACGTTCTCACTACACTCGAACCCCAATTTGAGTACGGGTTTGGTTCTAATCTTCGACTCATCATGGAGTTCTCCGAACGTAAACATCAGGGCCGTGTGAACATTAAGAGTGAACTGACGTAATGTGGCGCAACGTGACGGAGTTATCTAGCCAAGCTGCAGTGGCGTAACTACGTTTAAAAAGTTTGTGTTCGAAGAAGGTGAGGGGGGAGGGGGCCTTTAGAGGTGACTAGGGACTGGCTTCTGAAAAAAAAGATCGAAGAAGCGTGTGCATGAGAAGTTTTTAATTGTTTCTGCATTGGTGAGGGCCCTGGGGCCATGGCTTCGGGGGACCCCTAGCTTGCGGGGCCCGTATTCCCGGAACACATGAAACACCGGTAGTTACGCCACTGCCAAGCTGTTAGGGTACTGCACTCTATTGATATGCTACTGTTTTTTCACGCATGAGTGAGCACCGCACTTTCCCCCGCGGCTCCTCTCATCCGAAACCGCTGCGCTGTGTCAATTCTCGAAAATCACAGAGCGGGTTTGCTAAAAGCGGGATTCAAGTGTATATTAAAATTAATTAAATCTCAAACCCTCAGAAGCCACTCACGACGTTGCGCCCTAAGAGATTACAAATTCTTCTACTACAAACTTTATTTTGAATAATAAGAAAAAATGTAATTAGTGTTGAGAATGTCCGGAGTAATTTTTATTCATTACATTACACTCTCCAGAATCATTATATTATATAATTTTCATTCTACAATATTATTATTTTTTAAATAAACGGCAGTAATATGGCAGCCGCCGTACCTCAATATATGGGACACACTGGCCAAAATGCAACACCCGTCAATTAATTGTCAAATAATGACGAAATTAAAAAGCAATTTAGAGTAATCGCATGTTTTCTGGTAACGTGAGCTTCACCTTAAAAAACAGACATCAAAATCCCATCTCAATTATAATTTATGGGGCATTCAAGTTATTCTTTGTAGACATTTTTGCTAAAGTAAATCAGTAGCTCACATTCACTTACGTCGATTTATAAAAAATATAGCTTTTCTTGAAATTCAATACACTTTTAGATATGGCCTTCGAAAAGAGGTGTCCGACCATAGAGTGGTTGTCCTACTATCGGTACATTTAACCAAAAAGTAATATGTTCCCAAAAGTAATTGAAATTCACATAATTTACTTTCGTTTTAAATTTGTGTTTTACTATTGTTAATGCCTTAAAGTTATTTACTTTAATGTCCTTTAGTATTATTATTGTCTTATTAGGCTGGTCCATTTAAGTCCTTTAGCATGAGCACATACAGGGTGTCCACGCCAGGGCTTACCGAAAATTATACAACCCGTCTTACACGCCAATGCTATTCTTATGGTCGTGTACAGCGGGTTGCATACTTTTTGGTAAGCCCTGGCGTGGACACTAGGGTGGTCCAAAAAACGCTTTTCGAGCTACAGGGCAAGTCCCCCTGCCAAAAGTTTCCATTTCCGGAGAAAGAAAATCCCTATTTTTGTTCGAAATTCGAATATTAGCACGTGCCACCGGGCACTTCAAAATCCCATTTAATTAACATGGGGAAATTTTGGATTTTCGAAAAATTGAACTCATACTTCAGGGTTTGATCGAAACGTGCCAAACATTTTAGGGATTCAATAGGAGTATCTATGAAATAAAAGGATACTAATAACTTTTATTTTCAACTCACCCTCCCCCCCCCCCCC